>ML828427.1:12603-26551 GCA_009831015.1 Picea engelmannii | reverse complement strand
TAATAAGCCCGTCGAATAGTATGAAGCTTATCCGCCTAGTCTCTTCTCTTCAAATCACAAATCTTTGTCAATGCTCCCACCAATACCTTGTTTGTTTTCTCTATTTGCCCATTCGCCCTTGGATAATACAAGCATCTCTTATGATGTATCACATTAAATATCTTAATCACCGCGTTAATCAAATTTGTTGTGAAATGTGTCCCCATGTCCAATGTGATCTATATCAAACATTAAAACCGGTAAAACATGAACTCAAGCAAAAATTTAGTTGTCATTATTATTGTGTCGTTTCAAATAGTGCTTGCCTCTGCACATTACATAAAATCCGTCACTACAATGATATATTTGGCATGTGTCCTCTTCATCAACATGAATGGAACAATGCAGTTCCATTCCTGGTGCTCAATAGGTTGCATCAATGGGATGAGGTTCAATGTGTGAAAGCCTCCCACCTGAGGCTTGTGAGTTGCTTTCAAGTATTGCTCACATTTCTTCACAAATTTGAAACAATGCTTAAAAATGGTCAACCAACCATAGTCCCAATCTATTGTGTTGTCCTAGTCGTAGATAAGATAACATAACATAATTTTATTAATGTCCACCAAAGTAGGTCAATGGGATTGTTGGGTACAGTGATGTCAATGCAAAGTGGAAGCACTATGACGGCTCCTATAGAAAGCAAGATGCAAAAAGTAAATTATGAATCTAATCCAAATCCCGAAAAGCCATCCCCAAAGATGGAGAGTCGATCCAGGAGAAAGATGTGCAAAGAGAATGGATCTAGGATCTGTGATACAAATGGTATAAGCCCGTCATGGTCTACTGGAACCATCTCTCCTAACATCTGAGGTCGAACGAAGGAATCTCAAAACATAAGTCTATCTAGACACAGTCTCAGGCTGAAAGGGTCGGGTTGGGCACCAAACTCCACAAGTACGATGGGCTGAGGGATTATTTGCTTGCATCTGATGATGTGGCAAAGAAGGAGGATCTACACTCTCTACTAAGGCCCAATCAAACTCTAGCAAACAAGGCCCCTCCACCTCTGAACCATAGAGAATAATGGGTTGAATAAGGGTGTTCGTGAGAGACATCTTGGACGATATGTCCTGAAAATGGTTCTGAAAACATGGTCTCTCGAGAAGGGTTAAGGATCCATAGCCCTATTAACTCAAGGTTGAAGGGCATGACACAAACTGAAACGAGGTTGTAGCCCCAAGTAAGTATAGGTGTTGGTTATCTCAATCTCCTACCCTCTAAAAAAATGACGATCCAAGAGGATCTTCTTCAACCCGTTGAAGATCACGACCTTAGTTTTACCTGGGTTGACCATCAACTAAGAAAGGTCATAGAAAAGAGCTAAGGCATCCAGCTATCTCTGCAACCCCTCTAGAGATGATGCCAAGAGGACCACATCATCAACGAAAAGAAAGATAGATATCAAGACCTAGTGGATAAGACACCCATCACCATCCTAGATGTGCTCATGCAGGAAGGACTTCAGCTTGTCGATGTAGATCATGGATGTGCTCATGCAAGAAGGACTCCAACTCGTCGATGTAGACATCCTCCAAATATCCATTTGATTTGTACATGAAACATAAAGGTATTAGAAAAGTCTCATTCACTTGTTTTCTCCTTCTATCTACTACCTATGTAGGATAAATGATCTTGTCCCACATATGCTTTTCTTGGCTTCACAACAATCTCAAAGTCGTTCTTGGAACAACATGAGCCCCCTACTCAACATTCCTAACAACATTAGCTTGTTAATAATATACTTCAGGACCTAATGATCCACATAGAAAAGGAACTTGTTAGCAAGAAAATAATGTCGAAACTTCTACAACACAAATATCTTACCTAGCACTTCTCTTTATGTCGTCATATAAATCTTCTCTATTGGCACCAGCTTCCTGTTGACAACATATATTGGAAGGGCCATATCTTTATCTCCTAGTTGTGCTAGAATAGCTCCAATTGTCATCCCTAAAGTGTCCACAAGGAAATGAGAAAACCTTATACCAATCAAAATCTCAATATCGACACATAATCTTGTCTTCAAATGTTGTCTAACATTTGGCTATCCACTTGAATGTCATGTACAAGTAGCTCCACGGGGTTTGTGATACCTTCATATCCTTTAACAAATTTTCTATAATATCCAAAGTCTCCAAGAAAAGACTTTACCTTAGACAGGTTCATCAGAGGCTTTAAGTCCTTTTACCTTGTTCGGGTCCATTAGCATTGTGTCCTTCAAGATGATATGCACGAGCAACTTTCCAAATTGCTATAAAAACTGGGACTTCTCCAAATTCAAGGACACTCTTGTGTCCCTATGCCTATGTAGCATTACTCTCAAGTTTTTCAGATGATGGTTTAGACAACCAAACAGCACCCAATAATCCAAATACACTTCCAAGGACCAATGAATAAGTCCTTGAATATGTTTATTATTGTCCTAGAAAAGCATGCCAATGCATTCATGAGTCCCAATGGCATCCTTCTATACATATAGTCTCCCCACTCTATTGCGAACGTGGTAAGCAATTGGTCCTTCTCTCTGTTAGACACCCTATTATACCTTCAGTAACCATACAAAAACAAATAAATCTCACATCCAGAGCCTACTTCAAGCACTTCTTCCTTGAATGGGGCTAGATATGGATCTCCAATTGTTACCCAATTCAATCTTCAAAATTCCACACAAATCCAAAGCTTCCCATTCTTCTTCTTTGCCACCACTATCAAAGACACATTCACTTTCCTTAATCACATAAATAACTTATGCATCCAATAACTTCTTCAGCTCTTCTGCTACCTTTGCTTTATATTTGGAATTCATTTTGTACAACCTCTACCTTACTAGCCTTGCATCCAACTGCAATTCAATACTTAATTGCAAGTATTCATTCAGAATACCCTTTAAATCGTGATAAATATACATAAAGACATTTGTTAACTCCTTCAAGAACAAGACTACTTCAGTCGTAGTCTTGTCATCCCATAAATCACCATATTCTATGTACCTTTGTCCTATCCCATTGTGCATTGCACATTAATCATGAAAAATAAGCGATGAGACATAACACATATTCAACAAATATGAATATGACACAATAATAATAATAATCACTTGCCATTGTACGAGAGTGAAGCACATCTAGTTCTTGATAAGGGCACACATTAGTGATGCAAAGACTCACATACAAGAACAGAAAATGCAAGAGATAAGATAAGATAATTGAATTAATGTCCGACAAATGACCATTGAACTAGGTCAATGGGACTGTTAGGTACGATTATGTCTATACAAATCAAAAGCGCCTATGTTGCAGGAAACGCCTCTCCAACTGGCATACCACTACCCGAAACAACCGAAAAAGCAAAAACGGGTACAAAACGCCTTGGAAACGCCATTGGCCATACCGTATAGCATTTCCAAATATGGAAACATCATACAGTACAACCGACGATGTTTTCAAGGCATTTCAGTGATTTTTAGTGACGTTTCAGACACTTTTTAGAAGTTTACACGATGAACTAAGTGCCCAAGAAGGGCATGGGACCCATAGGAAAATGTTGCCCTGTCCGTGCCAATGACCCTTTAAGACAAAACAAAGATAGGGGATTGAGCTTTGAGGAATTTGTGACCTTGTAATTAATGATTATATGAAATTGGCATTCTCCTTTAGCTTACCTTTTCTATCCTTTTACTTAAATTTTTAACATTACCATTAATTGTTTCAAGTTGTTTGAGAGTGGTTCCAACTTCCAACCTCATTGGACTTCATATGAAGAAAGTAGAATTTCATATCCCATCAGATTTCAACAGACTCGATAATTTTTAAGATTTTAGGATTGGCAAGATTGTAGCATTTCCATTGGATTCTACCATGTATGAGGGTATGTTCATATCCCATTCAGAGTTCAACAGACTTAATAGTTTTCAGGATTTTAGGATTGGTAGGATTGTAGCATTTCCACTGGATTTTACCATGTATGAGGGTGTGGGATTGGCATGAGTCAATACCACCAAGCTATGGCATTTTGCATCATGTAATCATCTATGAAACTAATATAGACATGGATCTCCTTCCAAAATGTCATTTATGTGGATCACTCTTATTTTCTTGCAAGATAATGTGTTATTTATTTACTTTTTATATCCCATGTTTCCCCCACGTATCCATTTTGGGAGGGTCACGTTTCCAAGCATTCTCGTTTTGGAAACTGGTAGACATTTCCACATTTCGTGCAACTTAGGGAAGTGCTAAAGTGGCTCCTATATGAAATCCAGATGTAAAAAGTAAAATATAAATATAACCTAGATCCTAGAATTCCAACTCCAAAGATGGGGAGACGATCCAAGAGAGAGATGTACAAGGTGAGTGGATCTAGATTCTATGACACCAGTGGTACAAGCCTACCCTGGTTCACTAGAACCATTTCTCCTAACATCCAAGATAAGATAAGATACGATAATTATATTAATGTCCAACAAATGACCACAAAGTAGGTCAATAGGAATGTTGAGTACAATGATGTCGATACAAAGCAGAAGTACGAAAATGTCTCCTATATAAAGAGAAAGAAGTAAAGTAAAGCATGAGATCTATGCTAAAACATGGAAAACCCTCGACTCCGAGTGTGAGCGACCACAACAGGAGGGAGATGTACAGAGGGAAGGGATACAAGGACTAGATAATGGTCCAGTAGATCTATCTCTGCTATCCATTCGATGTCGAACGAAGAAAACTCAAGATTGAATAGTGTCCCGAGGAAGAGCCGAGGGAAAATATGGACTACCTACTACACTACTACATGGAAGAAGTAACACATTGTTGATGTCTAGATGATCTCGTCTCCCTGTTGGTTAGGAATATGGTCTGGCAATGTCTCTGGGGTCTCTAGGGAGGGGAAATGATCCCTCGGGTCCGCACCAATCTAGGGTCAAAGGCAATACTACTCTCAATCTGTCGCCAGGTGCCCCTGGCTAATGGGAGCACCGTAAAGAAGGAAGTAATCAGCTGAGTGGGATTTGGTCTAGGAGGAGGCTGGAGAATGCGGCCACGAAGTCTGACGGCCTCCTCTGCATGTAAAGGGATAGACATCTTTGGTCTGAATACTAGAAGAAATTGGAAAGGGTTTAGATCTCTCTGAACAAGCAATGAAATCTCCCAAGAATCTCATAATAGATGGGGCAGCGAAAAATGAAGTGTTGTTCTGTCTCCACCTCATGAAGATGACATAGATGGCAAATCCTTTATGTTCATATAGTCTAGTGGTCCATCTCAACTTGAAGTCTGTGTGAGCCCACTCAGAACTGGCCTAAGGGGATACGAAGAGAATGTGCCTAATGACTAGATGTGTATGGGGACTGGATAATGAATCCATCCCTCACCCCTATGAAGTGCTCAGCATAAAAGGACATCTTTGGACATAACCCACCCTAGGGGCTTGTCCAAGTGACCTACACAAACCGTCCGTAAATGTCATCTATGATGATCATGTTCAACTCATGCCTAGTAGGTAGGAGGTGTCCAAGTGCATCGATGAAGTCTCTGAACGGAAGAAGTCAATCCATCGAAATACCAACGAACTCCAAAAGGTCTGAGACCCCTGCAAACCAACACCTAGTGCGACCCGAGGACTAGATAAGGCAATGGACTCCAATGAACAATATGCCAGATACAGGTACCTGTCTCGACCCGTCGTTGAATAGACAAAACTCTGAAAGCGATGCAAAAGAGAAAGCGGGAAGAAAATAGTCTCAAGCTGGAAAGGTCAAGCACCAAACTCTGCAAGGATGATGTGTTGGGGTACTGTCTACTTGCATTTGATGATGCGCCGAAGGAGAAGGATCTGCACTCACTTGACTAAAGCCCAATCAGTCCCCAGTAAACAAGGCCCCCAAACCTCTGAACCATAAAGAACCGTGGGCCGGATAAGGGAATCAAATGGGGAAACTTTTGTTGAACTTGACGCTTGGTGAACCACTTGCCTTGGTGCCGCAGCCGCCCTGCTTTGACAACCCGATAGAGTTGGATCTTCTGTTGGCGAGTTCCCTTCACCTGTGTGTCCATGATCCGATCAATGGTTGCATGTTCCATGCAGTCAAGGTTGAGCTCTGTAGGTGTCAGCTGCTCTGCCACTTCCGATGTGTTTAGTAGTGGTGGAAAATATGACCGAAGGAGGTCCACATTGAATATTGGGTGTAAGCCAAGGAAGGGGGGAATACTTAACTCAAAGCATTGTTTCCCACAAACTTGGTGATGGTGTAAGGTCCATAGCGAAGTGGACACAGTTTTTGATGGGGTCATGTAAGGCACTCTTTCTGCAAATGCAACCTAACCTTGTCGCTTACCTGAAACTTGTGCAAAACCCGATGTCGATCATGGCGTTGTTTGTATTTAGCATTGGCTTTCTACAAAATATCATGGACTTGTTGGCGGATGTGCTAAATCTGTTCAATGAATTTGGTGGCCTTGTCGACCTTAGATTGAGCATGGGAAGATTTTGCCTATGTGGATGCAAGGGGCAGTGCTAAATCAATGGGGCCCAATGGTTGAAAGCCCAAACCCACCTGAAAAGGGTTGTGGTCGATCGATTATGGAGGGTTATCTTGTAGTTGTGTTACACATAAGGAAGGCTCTCATCCCATGTGCGTGGATGCTTGGAGTTGTACATGCGCAAGAGATGCACAATCATCCTATTGACGACCTTTGTCTATCCATCAGTCTGAGGGTGGAAGGCAATGGATTTGGTGAGCTTGGTGTCCAACAGCGACCAGAAGCTAGACCAGAATGTGCTCAAGAATCTATTGTCTCAACCTGATATGATGGTCTGTGAGTCTGAAGTGTACCCATACACGCTCGAAGAAGAGCTTGGCAATGGCCTCATCTATGATACTCTTCTTGTAAGCAGTCAAAATGGCCATCTTAAATAATCCATCAACAACCACGAACACACAGTTGTTTCCTTTCTTGATGGAGGGGAGACCTGACATGTAGTCCATCAAGATGGATTCTCGGGGATCGGCAGGAGTAGGCAGAGGGGTGTACAATCCTTGTTTTTTAATGGTTGGCTTAGCAATGGAGTAGGCAGTGTAGGATCTGATATACTTACTAAAATCATGTCGAAGCTTCAACCACTAGAAATATTTTTGTAGTACTACCATTGTCTTCAACACGCCAAAGTGTCCTACCACCCAACTGTAGCAGACTTCCCAAATCAGCTTCGCATGCTCGCTTGAAGGAACACAGAAATGACGCAGATGGCAGAGTAGTCCATCCTGAAGATAGAAGTCGACAACGGCCATACCTGTTCCCAACATCTGGTAGGTTGTAGTGAAGTCAGGATGGTTGTCATAGAGTTGGGACCACCCAGAGGTCTCATGCCCACAAGAGTCAAACATCGTGGTTAGTGCTACGACTAGAGGTCGATTGAGGCAGTGAGCGACACAATTGGTGCTCCCTTTCTTATACTTAATGTTGAAGTGAAACTGTTGCAAGTATGTGGACCACTTTTGATGGCGGTCATTCTGCAATTTTCCTTGTGTCTGCATGACCTGCAGAGGCTTGTGATCCATATGGATGACTGTCTCCTTCCCCAGAATGTAGTGCTTCCATTGGCGACAGGCTTATACGATGGAATACAATTCTTTGTCATAGATGGGGTACTTACGAACAACATCCGAGAGTGTCTCACTATGATAGGCAACTAGATGACCGTCTTGAGTGAGAACAACACCAACAGCATAATTGGAAGCGTCTATCTCAATCTCAAATGGTTGTTGCAAAACGGGTAAGGCGAGCACCAAGGTTGAGCATAAGCAATGTTTCAGATCATCAAAAGCTTTCTGTCGTGATCAACCCCACACAAATTTAGCTTTGCAACCACCCTTGGTCACTTGGCTAAGAGCCCATGCGATATAGGAGAACCCCAATATCAAACTGCAATAGAAGTTGGCAAGGCCTAAGAAGCTCCGAAGCTCAGTTAGAGCTGTTAGGGCTGGCCAGTCACGAATGACTTGGATTTTGGCTAGATCGACATGCACACCATGCTCATCTACAATGTATCTAAGGTATTGGACCCTATTGATGTCAAAGGAGCATTTCTCTAAGTTAGCATATAGCTTGTGTTGTCGCAAAGTGTGGAGGACCTGTTGAATGTGTTGCAAGTGTTCTGCCTAACTCTTGCTAAAGACGAGAATGTCATCTAGATATACAACCACAAAAGAATTGGTGAAGGGCCACAAGATGTTGTCCATCAACCTCATGAAAGTTGTTGGGGCATTCGTCAAGCCAAAGGGCATGACCAACCACTCGAAAAGACCTTCTTTAGACTTGAAAGCAATCTTGCATACATCAGTTTGTTCTATGGGGGCATAGTGGTAGCAGGACTTCAAATCAATCTTACTAAAGTACTTGGCCCCCTTGAGTTGGTCGAGAAGGTCGTCAATTCGAGGAATTGAGTATCGATCCCTTACTGTGATTTTGTTTAGAGCTCTACAATCAATACAGAATCGCCAAGTCTCGTCTTTCTTTTGTACGAGCATGATTGGGATTCTGCAAGGTGAGGAGTTTGGTCGAATGTGCCCTTTTTGGAGCAACTCTTGAATCTAGCGCTTGATTTCCTCATTCTCCAAGAGAGAGCGCCAATACATTGGACCATTAGGCAAAGGCATTCCAAGGGTCATCTCAATTGAATGCTTGACCTGAAAGTGCAAAGGCACCCCGGTAGGCGAGGTGAAGATGTCCCGGTATTCTTCCGCAACTTTGTCCACTTGCTTCTGCACTGTAGAGGAGCCCGGTGCAAAGGCCATGGATTAGGCCACAACCTTCTGCTCACTTTGAGAGCGAATCATGAAGACAAATTTCTTAGTCTCGAAGATGACCTTCTTGCAATGCTTAGCTAAGAACAAAGAAATTGCGGTGGGTGGAGCTACCTTTGATATCATGTACAATTGTCTGCCCACAGTAACAATGACACTACGAGGTCTAGACTTATATACAGCATGACGTTTCACATATATGGTTGGCCTAAAAGAACATCACAAACTTCAAGTGGGGCAACATCACACAATACCTCATCCTTGAAGGGCTTGATGCCATAGGGTAGGCGGCACTGTCAGTTGACACAAAGATCTCGTCCTTGGCTTAGCCACCCGATGTTGTATGGCAGCGAATGTGATGTTGTCGACAACTTCAACCGCTTGACGACCTCTGCTAAGATGAGGTTCTTTTGGCTTCCGCTATCAACAATGAAATGTAGCAGAGGACCCTTCACCCACATCTACAAGTGAAAAAGGCGCTCACCTTCCTCCAGCTCTTCCATTTTGTTTGGCTGGATCTTGGTGGTAGCGACTGTGGCATTAGGTTTTGCATCGATGATCTGCTTCCCATTGTCTAGCTTTGAATCAGAGTCTGAGCCTGGATCTGACTTTGAGGCTTTCAGCTCGACCACCAATGACTACTTCGAGCGGCATTCATCGGTGTTGTGTCAACGGATTTTATGGAACTCGCACCACTTCCCAGTGTCTTTCTTCGTCTTCCCATTACCCTTCTTTGTTTGTGGCTTACACTGGTTGTCCCGAGGTTGTCCATCCTTGCTTTGTCCTTTGTTCTGTGTGTTGGGGTTGCCTTTGCCCAGCTTCTGCTAAGATGCACTCGCAGTTCCAAACTCCCGCTTATTCCTCTGCTTAAATTTTTTCTCGATCTTGACAGCATATCGATAAGTGGCTCCCAATGACGAGATGTACAAAAACTCCATTTTTGTTTGGATTACCTATGTAGACCCCCAGGGTATTTTAGAACAAAGTGCCACTCGAAGTCTCTGATACCCAACTTGGTGCACAAAGTATCGAAGATATTTGTGAACTCTGGCACTGTTTGGTCCCTCTCCTAACACAATGTGGTCCATCTCATGTACTGGTCATCATAGTTTCCAACAGGGTAATATTGTTCCTTGACGGCATTTATAAAAGAGTCCCAAGTGGGCTCAACCCCAAGTATTCCAAACTCCTCTGAGGAGTTTTCCTCACAGTAAGTCTCCCACCAATGTTTGACATGGGGGACAGCCTTAAGGAGCGCAAATGTGATCTTTTCCCTATTGAAAAATTGTGGACAGGGAAATAACCTTCTAGTAGATTTAACCACTTTTCCAAAGCATCCGCATCTATTTGACCTTCAAATATGGGAATATCAAAATTAACTTATCCCTTGAAGGGGGCAGGGCTTCCAAAATGGTTGCTTGACGAAGATGCATTTGTTGTTGTTAGCAGCCATCGAAGGATTTGGGAAAATGATCCATCATCTCAATCCTCTGTTGCGCGAGGACTTCTACGAGCAACAGCTTAATAGGATCACCTGCCCCCTCGTCTCTCTTTTCCTTCGCCATGGGTGGCCATCGAAGTCAGCAAGGATGGTCTTCCAAAGCCTCAACCAGTTCGAGTCCCAATGCCTTATACCCTGGCCTTGTTGGGGACATGCACAGAGAAACAAATAAAGAGCAAACCACTCTAATACCACTGATCCAAATTTATGAGGGAACGAAATGAAACACAAAAATAGGACAGAAACATAGAGATATAGTAATACTCAATTTCTATTAAGAATAAAATATGTTGAGACTGTAAAAGAAAATACAGAGTGAAATGAACTCGCTAGAATGGTGGTAGCTTACTCTAAGAAGAGATGTGACAACTATGCTCATCTGCAAGAAGATCATTACAATGAGGCTCCAAAGGCCTTTTTAACATAAAGCATAAATGAGAAAACCCTAAACATCCAAAACCCTGACCCTGAAAGATGAAATGCCAAAAGGTTTGTGAGCCCCGATGGGGGTAGTTGATACATCAACCTCCCGAGGGCATAACTTTTGCATACGATCTCTGTTTGGGGCGCTCAGTACACCGACGAAAAGTTCTAGCCAAGGAGTACACATTTTGAATGGCCCAATACAAGCCTTTGGCATCTATTGGGCACTGCCATGTCAACAAATGTCGTTTAGGGCCTCAAAACGACCCTGGAAGTTTGGGACCCGAAAAACTGTAGAAATACTGCCAAGATGGAAACTATATTTTGAGCCAGTCAAATAGGTGGGCGACCACCGATGTCCATCTGGATCAATTGTACCCCAAAATAAGTATAAATGTTGACGATCCAAATCTCCTCCCCTCTAAAAAGGAAATGGGGGTCTAATAGACCTTCTTCGACCCATTGAAGATCATCACCTTGATTTTACCCGGATTGACCGTCAATTGTCGACGATCACAAAAGAGTGCCAAAGCATCTAGTTGTCCCTGTAACCCCTCCGGAGATGAATCCAAGAGTACCACATCCTCAGCGAAGAGCAGGATAGAAATCAAGACTTGGTGGAGGTGGCACCCATCACTGTCCTAGATATGATCATGCAAAAATGACTCAAGCTCATCTATGTAGATACCAATGAGGGTGGGTGATAAAGGGCACCACTGTTTGACCCCAATGGTACTCCTAATAAAGTCGGACATCCCATGTGTAATGCGGAGACGACCAAGAATTGATTTGTACACGTGCATAATGGCAGACAGGAGTGTCTCGAAAATACCAATGCCTCTAAGTTTCTGGAACAAGGCCTCACGGGGAACAAAGTCAAAAGCTTTATGAATGTCTACAAAGCAACAATAGACTTTCGAAAAGTGATGTCGTGCCTCCTCAATGATGGCCTGAACTGTAAGGATGTGATCGGTGGTCTAATGTGCCGAATGGAAACCTGCTTGTCCCCTAGCTCTAAGGAGTCTCCTCTCAAGCTCTCTAGAGAGATCCATATGAAGGACTGTAGCATAGAACTTGGAGAAGGTGTGTCCCACCATGATCATTATATAATTGTTTGAGTTTGCACTGGAACCCGATTTATGGATCGAGTGAATAGTGTCGTGCGACCAAGCCTGTGGAAAACCCGTGCAAACAACATGGTTAAACAGGTCAACCAAGTAGCAATCTAGGGCATGAAGACCATGTTTAAAGAACTCTGCTTGGAATCCTTCCTCATCTGTCCCTTTTCTGGTACTCTTCTCCCAAATAGCCTCCCAAATATCTCGACATGAGAATAACTAGCAAGAAAGGGGAGGAGAGGTGGCTTGAATCAAGTTTGTCTAGGGATATCATATAGGGTGGAGGTATGGGAGAACGTGGAATTTGGATTGAGATCTAGTGGGAGGAGGGAGTGGCAGGGAAAGATGGTGCGCCAAAAGTTTTTAGGGGTATGGAGAAGGGAAGCATGCAATTCATGTCTCCTCTGTGAAATGAGGAGACATTTCTGGTGGCGAAGGAGGCATCAGTAAGAATCTTTAAGGCCAGAATGAAAACAACGGTCATGAGAGAAGGCATGTCTAAGTTGGCGATGTAGAGCTTTGTCGTCCATGTCATACCAGTGGTTCATGGGGCACGATCCAATTTTTCGAGAGAGATAAGAAAAGATAAGATAATTTTATTAATGTCCAACAAATGACCACAAAAGTAGGTCAATGGGATTGGGAGCTACATCAAGTATGAGTACAATGTGGGAGTGCAATCGCAACTCCTAGATAATGTCGAAAATGCATTATCTGGGTGGGGTGACGTGGGGGTATCTCTTGACGGATGCCTCTCAAATTTAGTGGATGTAGAGTTGAGAGATGAGAACAAGAATTCAGGAGGGAGCAACTAGCGAAGGTGGGATGAAAAGATGTTCGAGTCTCCCTCGTCAAAAAGAATACTGGTCCGAGGTGGCCCCAGGTGAGGTGGAATTGGGGGAGAGGGAGGATCTTCCAAAAGGGAGAAGGAAAGGAGGGAGTGGTCGACTAAGGGGATGGGGGTTATGGGGAAATGGCATACTCAAGGAAGTAAATCCAGGCTAGTCATGATATAGTCAACTACACTAGCTCCTCTGCTATGTGGGAATCATGTGAAGTGACTGGAACCCAAGAAACAGGGGAGGTCGTTCGGTATCAGTAGCTCACGGGATTCCAAGGCCGGATGGAGAAAACTCAAAATAGATGTATGTCCGGAAGAAGAACCGAAAGAGGAGTTGAACTAAGTGTTGTGTTGTTATCTGGAAGGGAGAACCCGTCGCTATGGTTTGGAAAATATCATCTGGCTATTGGTCTATCTACTAATATGAGGGCCCCACAAGGTACACATATGTACACTCTATATTATATTACATTGTATATAGAAGTACAAAATTGTTGTAGAGTGATCAAGTTTGACCAAATCTCCTAGGCTTACAATAAAATAAACATGTTTACGTCAATGTTATCTGAACCGAACCGATGATCAAACCGGTTGACCCCAAAAATGTGAACCAGGCCGGAACGAGAAAAAAAAAAGTCAACCAGAAAATACATAAAATATTCAATTTTGAAAAAAAAACATATATATTCATGTGCATTCATACGAATCCAAACCATTTATACACAAATATGCAAAGTTTCTCATTTATATAGCAAGAGTGCATATAACCAAAATAGCACTGAGTGCAATACATCTCTGAACCAAAATACATCAACAAAGAGGCTTTAAATGTCCTCTAGAGTCCAAAAATAAGCATAGTACTAATGAGTAACTACAGTGACATAGTCTAGTCTCTACACTCTACAATCTGATCATATGGTACTAATAAGTTTACGTGAGTAATCCAGTCTGACAAAGTTACCTATGACTGTTATTATTTACAATGAGATATGTTAGAATTAGGGCAGTAAAGCATAACAGTAGTGTCTTTTAAATTTCAGTGAGTAAAACAACTAGATCTAATATTCAGAAATAAAAACTCCACTACTTAAACAGTGTACAAATCTAAGAAATCTGGTAACATAGTTAAAGAGTAAGACAGTAGTTCAGATCTATAATGCTGGATTCAAATTAAACTCAAAACAATCTGATCATAAACAGTAAATCAAAACTACAGAAACAAAAGAGTA
>ML828426.1:12634-43266 GCA_009831015.1 Picea engelmannii | reverse complement strand
TTACTTGTTATGAATGTGTGAACCATGTTTCTTCTCCTTTGTACCATAAGATACCTTAACTTCGAGACGAAGTTTCCTGAAGGGTGGGTGTATGTAACAACCCTGCTTAAATAGATGTATATGATTATTAATTATAATTAAATTAATAATCTAACTGTCCTAAAAGATTAGATAAACAAAAAATATTTCTTAAAATAACATTAACTAATTATTTATTAGTAATTAATTATTCATGATTGTCAAGGATTAATTAATTAAGTAAAGGATTAAAGGGGGGTTAATAAATTATTTTAATAAATTAAGAGTTACGTACATGGAAAGGGATAGATATTAATTCAAAGGGGTAAGACATTAAATATCGGATAAAATAATAATAAAGGGGATAATGGGCATTAACGATGAAAGGATAAGAAGGTAATAAATGGGTTAGGTAGGAAGTAAATGGGGGGTGAAGTCGGTGAAGGAGGGATATGGAGGAGAAGGAGGTTTATGAGAAGGACATTCTACGGGAGATTGGGGATGGATTTTGGGGGCTATGGGATTTGCAGAGAGAAAAGTGGAATTTTGGAGTGGGATTGTATCAGTCAGGCACCGGGGTTGCTGGAGGTTTTGGGCACGGGGGGCAGGATATCCATATGATATCTTGGAGCTAGGAAGTTACCTAATTGGCAGGGTGGAACTAGGTTTTGGGCATTGTTTTACAGTGCAACAATGGTCAAGAAGGAAAGCGGACAAATGGAGGGTTATTAGCATAAGGTTCAGTTATTTAAAAATTTTCAATTGTTTTTAATCTATTATAAAATTTTATTATTATTGATAAATTTGTATGCGAATGTGCTAAATGAAGGAAACTCTTGAATTTTACTGCTATGTTGTAAAATAAATGTTTTTTTAATTTATTCGGCCCCTACAATTCAACAGCTCTTATCTAAGGGAATATTGAATTTTGTGTCTGAGACTCCCAGCTGCGAACCACGCATACCAACCAGATCACATCAAGGATTCCAGTGAATTTACCCATCTAGCATTTAAAATTTACAAGCACAAGAAGAATACATTTGTTTACAGTATTTTTATTACATCTACAGAGAAATAAAAACAATACATATACAACTGATCTAATTCACTTCAAGCAACAAGGAGAATACATTTGTTAACAACATTTTTATTACATCTACAAAGAAATAGAAACAATACATATATAATCGATCTTATTACATTTCAAGCGACAATGAGAATATATTGTTAACAACATTTTATTACATTTGTAGATAAATAGAAACAATACATATACAATTGATCTTATTATATTTCTTCAATCGACAAGGAGAATACATTGTTAACAACATTTTTATTACATCTGCAGAGAAATAGAAACAATACATATACAACCAATCTTATTACATTTCAAGCGACAAGGAGAATACCTTGTTAACAACATTTTTATTACATCTGCAGAAAAATAGAAACAACACAAAGACAACCAATATTATTACGTTTGAAGCAACAAGGAGAATACCTCCACCGACGAATCCAGACTTGGAATGTTCTTCGACACTAGCGATCCTTATGTCCTCCCGCTTTCTAATCACAGAGACCGTCACCAGTACCTCCCAGCCAATTCTAGGGACACTCTTCTTCCCCCTTAGCCCCTCGAGCTGCAAAGGGGCCACACACACAAACCAGAGAAAGCTAGCTCCCACTTCTCCTTGCAAGGTTGACTACCACTCCCTATTCAAGCTCGGTATCCCAACTCCCACAAGAAAAATCAGGCAAAAGTAAAATCCGACAGCATAACCTTACGCATGCCAGAACTGATCCATCCTCCTCCTCAACCATTTCTTTTAAAGAGTTTTCTTAGTGACTTATTTCCATAACGCATATTAAATTATTTTTATTAAAAATTAATTAGGTAAACTCTCTCGCATACACTTGTCACCCAATCCCTTAGTTGCACCAGAAATTCCTTTAATTAAATAAATTAAATTGCCAAATTCCCTTACCCACCTAAATGCGTTCCTACAAATGCTCCTCAATGTCCCTGTATTCCCTAAGATTCCCTTAATGACCGATGCCTTTCTTAAATCTTAGTTGACTTTAAAATTGGAAAGTTTTCTAGACTATATTCTCTTCTATGTTCCACATTCCATTTGTAATTAAGTTTTCCCTTTTTGGTCTAAGTTCTAAATTAGCAAGTTTTTCATTTAGCCAACAATTAATCTCTTAAATAATTTAATCCTCCATTAATTTTTTAACTTAAATTTTTACCCCCATTTTCTTCATCCCCCTTTATTACTTGCGTTATTAAATTTTTTTTCTTAGTCCTACTTAGACCAAGGCTTTAAATTAAACTAGGCTCAACAAAATTGTTTTTAAGTGAAATTTTATAAATTTCTAAACTTTACTCATGCAACAATTATCTTAAGGCTAACCAAGTTAAAATGAGATAGTTTTTTTTACATACCTATGTTCATTGACTCACCAGTGTTAGAACCATGACGTTCCCTTTAAGACGCACTACATTCTCCAAGGGTACCACTCGCCTGCATTCATGTTTTATTTATGCGACGTGCCCTTCAAGATGCACTACGTGATCGAAGGGTTCCACTCGCTTTTGACTGATTTTGGTAGATGTGAATCCCTTTGAGTCAATACTTTGTTAGGTGACCTTGTGGAAGACTACGGTCCTCTAAGGAATAATGAATCTACCTTATTGTGCACCTCTTATAACCTACGTGAACGATTGTCTTAGTCTTCCCGCATGACATCGTGGATCTCTCGAACTAGGTAATCCTTAACTTACAGTTCGAGCCACAGCGGGTGTTGGTCCTAAGGTCTACACATGATTGCTAAAGAGAAAATCTAGGCCACCTATCAATTTATAATGATTGTCTCTTTTAATTCTTGTTGGTTGGTGAGAGGGTTATTCTATCAAGAGAAAAGAAAGGTTGGGTTGGAAAAAGGATATGGATGAGCGTCCTCCTTGTTTGGTGGCACACTAATGAAAGACCAGTGAAATAATAGAAAACAAAGGGAAACAACAGACTACTCAATGAATAATCTTCTGCAAGAAGTTCAATACTTAAGCTTTCATATCAAGGCATTAAACATGTATCAAAAACACAATTACTCCCGTAGGTTGCAAAAAAAAATATTCACCAAAGAAATAGTTGTTTGACAGGTTTCATATGAGTAAAAATAAGTTACAATAGATGAAAATAAATGACATGTACTTTGCACAAATAAAAAACTTCATTCAAGATAAGATAAAACACATGAATATTTGAACGAAACGTTGTCATCAAAAGTATTTTCGCAAGGTAGAGAGCTTTAATCCATGCCTAGAATGGATCCAACCAGCTTGATGTGGTGTTATTCTTTCCCAAAATATTCGACCATCAAAACATTCAAAGACCCCCTAGTTAACAGAGTTGCAAAGGTTCTCGTCCTTAGGGGATTGAGACCTAATTTTAGGTAATTGTTTGTAGAACACATTATTAACTTCACTAAGACACTGCACTTAGTCAACAAGAGTGGTTCTTATCACACACAAAAAACCATCTTGTATCTAATCTAATAAAATGATGGAATTAATCAATTAAAAACTATTATTGTCTCTGAGATAGAACTAATGCATGCATTGGAGGAACTGAATTGGAAGAAAATAGGCCTTGGAGTGACATAACAGAGTTGTATGTTGAGTAATGGCATGCCTGCGAGCTATTGGAGTCCACTGGAGACAACTGGGTGCATGAAAAAATCTTTGTTTGAGGAAGAGGTAGTCAACTCAAGTGTTCTGGAACCAATCTGTGTCAACATGTGACTGAGACTTAACTCTATGTCTATATCAGAGCTTTCAGAATATAATCACACTCTATCTCGACTGTAAATCACCCTTCTCCCCACTTTCACTGTGATGACCTGTTCGTGAACAAGAAGACATGGAGGTGATCATCCAATAGGAAAACATGATGCATGGAGGTGATAGGTGATATGAGTGGATTTGTATTACATGGAGGTGAGTGGAGGACAAGTGTCAGGTGGTGAGAGGAGAGAGAGTAGTGAGTGGAATGAGTGGAGGTGAATGGAGGTGAAGCGGTGAACTAATGTTATATAAACACGTGATTGTGGAAGTTGTCAAGGGTCGTTTGGGTCCACACTTCCTTTGGGCCCATAATCCCCCACAAGATGCCACGTACCCTTCCAACAATACCATGGTTCCAATTGTGGGACCACTCCAGAAAATTAACGTCCACAAAGTTTACGTCCCCACAATGAATTGTGGCCATCGATCGTGTCACAATCTATGATCTGGGTAATATTCCTTCCTTACTTGTTGCAAGGATCAACGATGTTGGTTGATTTGAGATGAACGATCCATAATTACTTCAGGAGTTTGGGATTCGAGACATTTTAATGCAAATTTCTTACCATCCTCCAGAGTGTCGTACTCCCGAAGTGAGAGATATGCCTCCATGTGGCCTCTAGATTTGGACGGTCCAGGTTCATTTCGGGAGTTCGGGCATCACTATTTTTTGTCTCCCTAGTCATGCAATCCTTCAAAGTGTCCTATCACCGAAGTGAATGATCTGCCTCCATGTGTTCTTGGTGATGAACGGTCTAGATTCACTTCGAGGCTTCAAGATTTGGGATTTTTGAATGTTTTTCTTGGAAATATCCCAGAGGAAAATCATCGAAGTGAATGATCTGCTTCCACATGTCCTTGCTAATGGATGGTCCAGATTCACTTCGATACTTCAGGATTCGTCTCTTCGGGACTTCGTCTCTTCAGCTCTTCGGATAATATTCCTAATGTTAAACTTCAAGAGATTATGCACCCATGAATGGACGAAAATCGTCGATCTGATTGCCATGATGGATCTCCATCATTGAAAATTAACCTATATGTAACCACAATCTGAGCCAGAAATTGACTTCTCTAGATTGTTTCATTTGTCCACGGGCATTTCCTGTGCATACAAAAGACTTTGTTGACCTGTTGCGAGCTCAATCAACGAAAAACATGATGACAAACATTCTGAACCAAATACGACATGTAATTATCCTTCAAGAAACAATAGAAACAAAAATGCGCAAAGATTCAATCAAGAAAGAAACGAATAAGAACCAAGTCACTCAGTAATGGGAAACTGACTTAATCAACTTGAAGAGGAAAAATTCAATGAAGGCATAGGGAAAGGAGATTGGAGAGGCAAGGGTTTAGACTTAGGTTATAATAGTGGGAGTGCTAGTAGGTTGTGGCAGGGTTGATGTCACACCTGTCCCTCAATATCTCTGGTTGTCTTGCATGAACCCTTTAATCCAAATTTGAGTCTGATTAGCAAGCTATCGTCAACCTGCATCCATCAACAAACATGTCAGCGATCCATAAACAACATCATATTATATCAGTCATATGTCACATATTCAATAACAAAAATACATAAACCATAAACAATCCACTCCCTGACTTGATCCAGAGTCCAAGGAGGTCCATCGATGTCATCGACATCCTCAATTTATCAAGATTCCTGCACACTTAGGATAAACCAGTCAATAACACATGTCTATAGATCATAACATAACATAACATCATAAATCACAATCTCAACATCAAAATCCATAAGCAAAGAAATCACTCATATAATGAACCGAATCACTTGCACGCAAGTGTCCTCAAAGAGTAAGTCACATCAAAAGTGCGCGCAAGAGAGAGATGTTACATTAAGGTCCTTTTTAAAGTGCATAAAATAATGAGAGTATAAAATTCATAAAATAGCTTTTCCTAGTTTAAATAGAACCTCACAACTCTGTAACAGAGGTATCATAAGAGTCTATTATAGGAAATTTGTAAATTTAAACATACTAGACCTATACATTCTTCTACGAGGATTAAATTTTGGGAAGCCAATAATACATGTGAGGAAACATAAATATGTAATACAAAGTTTGAAATCTATAGTAAACCGTAGGGTAATGATACTTGAGAACAAGGTCATCCATCCATGAAATTCATGATGGGAATAAGTCGATAAGCCTATTTTCGGACACACAACAAACATAAAATAAATAGTCATTAATACCTAATTCTTTCATTTAGGATAGTTGGTGTTTCAAAAATCAATATGAGAGGGATAGAAAAATAGACTTGATGATTTGGTTCCTACCAATTGTTCAAATATTTTCCCTTGGACACCATAGTCAACAATAATCCGAGAATGAGACAATTTCTAGCCAAAATATATTAAATGAAATAGAGGAGAACCTCCATTACACCAAGAAGTGAAAATATTATTTAAACAATGGAGTAAGGGCGTAAATATGATTGTAAATACCAGGAATCATGATGGCCTATCCTTAAAACTGTCAGGATCTTATCCATAGAGAAGAAGACATGTGTAATGTCTTATGAAATCCCATCGCCTTCAACTGTAGATGTAGTGACCACTAAAAACTTCAATATCACCCAACGTGATTGGCCTTTGAAAACGAAAAAGGTTGCAAGTTTAAACCCCAACTGTTACAATTTTTCTACATAGCTGAGATCCTTAAGAACATAACTCTAAACCTCTAGTTAATAAGACACAAAAAATGAGGTTTAAGGAAATTCAGGAACTGTGTAATGAACAAAAATCATAGATAGTTTGAAATCATTTTCAGAGATAAAATTTTACGAAGATAGAGAACAACATTGACCATTTTCCCACACAAAGGAACATGTTCTTACAAATAAAACGAAAGGAGTAATTCTAGGTTTGGGAGTTTAGAGAAGTCATAATGAATACAAAACCCTTTCTAAGTTCAAAACGATGTACTCCAATAGGTGGACGTGGATCCTTTTGACATTTGTTAAATGGAACGGTCAAGATTAAGCCATATACCTTCACCATTAAAAGCTCGACATTAGGGTTCCAAACGTTCTGAGGTGCATTAAACAAACTACATTGAAAACTGTGTAAGAATTTTAATCACAATAAGTGAATAGTACATAAGGAAGAGTAAGTGCATGGTTATCATAGTAACAATGAATATAAATGCAATAGGTAATACTCTATGGTCCGTTATTGCAAGGAACAACTATCATATAAATCCTTCCAAATAATTATTACGACTCTAACTATGGAGTCTATGGTTCTATGTTTATAGATAATTGCAAAGATTACCAAGGGGCTCATTGATCATCATGCTAGTTTAAAACATCTTCCTTCATGGACCTGAGTTACCAAAATGATGGTAAAAATTAAAGATTTTCATTTCCTTAGATCATTAACAATGTTGTGACCATGTTTAATAAAAGTAACATAAGCACATCATATGAAGTACTATGGAGTCAAACTGTTTAAATAAATATATTAAATATTGTGAATTACATTACATTTATGAACTTAATAAATAAATTAAAAAAATAAATAAAATTATTTGGGTATATTTTTGGATGTGTGATAGTAAGAGAGACATTCATAGGAACATTGTGAAGTAGAAGAATACTTTGGAACCACAATATTATTCAAAATATGAGAATTTGAAGGGTATGGTGATTCACTCTAAACCCTTTTCATAAAGTTTTTTAAATATTAAGGTATTCAATATTTTCATTATTTTTCCAAAACTTACAAGAGACATATTTGGAAGAAATACATATCGAGGAGAATTATGGAGCAGAAGAATACTTTGGAACACCAAAAATATTTAGAAAATCAGTATTTGAAGGGTATGGAGATTCACTAAAAACCTTAAATAGTAAAAAAATTAAATTTTACTCTTTATTTTGATAATAAAAAAATTTACAAATTGTATTCATATTTGGATTTTAACTAAAATTTAGATAAAAAAAAAATCCATACTTACCTTATACCCATGTTTTTTTTGCTTACATGATTGTAAAATTTCACCCTAGGGTTTAACTCCCTATATCACTTAAGAATTAAGGATTTTCATTTTAGGCATTTTAGATCTAATGGGTTTGTTTTTCTATATATAAGTGTTTTAAATTTGATGCAAAGGGACCACTTATTTCATCGGATCACAAACATAGTCATCCCTCTAACTTTTTTATTTAAACAATTTCCAATTTGACGTTTTTTTTAAAAACATTTTTTTTATTTTTCGGTGTGTCATTTTTATAGAAACACATCGGTGCATTTATATATAAGGGGCAGCTGTAAAGCGAGGAATATTTTTTTTTTAATTAAAAAATATTGTGCATAAAGAAAAATATCGTCGATGTTTTCTCATCTAAACAACAGAGAAAATGTTGTCACATATATTTTTTAAATTTCTTCTCATGTGTGTGTAATTTTTCTATTGTTTTTTTTATGAATGTTTAATTGTTTTCCTATGTTTTTATTTTCTATTGTAGTCATTGTGATGTCTTCTATATATATTGCATTGTTGTAATTCACAAATTAAAAAAAAATGAATTAAACTATCTGGTGGGTTTTTTTGTATTCAACACACCGGTGTGTTTTATGTAATAAACGCATCAGTGCTTTGTATTTAAAAACTACATCGGTAACAATGATTTTTTTTCACTGAAAATTATGTGATTTATTTATAAAATATATTTAATAATTTTTGTATTGAATGGTACATGTTGTATGTTGATAAAAATACTAGTGAGAAGAGTTAAAATAAAAAAAATTATGGTTAACACAATGATCACACATCCGGAAAATCTAAAAATGTAGGTTCTGTGTAAATTATATACAAAATTAATATGGTTGAACTATATCTAAGTTTAACTAATATGTATTGGTTAGTATGTGTCATGCAGAGCCACAAAATGAGGAAGCGCGATAAGATTATTTATGATTTAAGTGAAGAAGAGTAAGAGCTTGATGGAAAAATTGCAGTGGGATGAATTAGGTGAATGAAAAATACTAGTCAATATGAATATTATTTTTTAATTTTCATGAATAATATACTTAGGAATATTAGATGACATGTTTCAAACAATATATTAATTCACATATGTTATCCTAACAAAACAATTTAGTTAATATAGAATATGTAAATGATGATGAATTTGTAATTAGCTCATGTGGAGTGGTGTTGGAGATTAATCAAAGGGGGCGTAATTTTTATAGAACTATGAGGGATATAGTGGAACAAACGTATAGGCATACTTTCCAATAACAATTTAAAAATCAATCCAATGATTCTAAAAACCAGGTTGTATATAAACTATAGGAATCATTTCTAGAGCAATGGTCAATGAGACCTGTCAGACTTGCAATAGAAAAAATATACAACAAAGAAGAATCATTCAAAAAGTCACATTCCTAAAAACAATTTTTTAGAATATATAGTATTCATTTATTAATATTTCAATTTTGTCAGATTTTGTTTTCATATGTCAATATAAATAAACTTTATTGTCATGTTATTTTTTCAGGTAAATTATGGAAATCTGAGAGGACCAACGAGTTGATATGTAAAATATGCAAGTAGGAATGTGTACAAGGATATGGTCAAAGAAATCGATATAATTTCATCGCATGAGGATCCATGTCAACAACAATGTGCTTCAAATGTATGTAATCATTGAATTTTTCTATTAGGTACAAATAATTAATTTAGCATTAAATATTAATTTTCAAATATTCTCTTAGAGAAAAAAATTAAAATGGAACTCATTCTGCACATAAAACTGGACGACAATGAAGAAAATGATTGATATCAAAGTTTGTGAGTAATTGTTATTTTCTTATAACAACTTAAGTTTTTTTTATATATATTTTAAGTTTTTTTACATAATCCATCCTTGAATGTCTTAAAACAGGTGCTAATATACAAAGAAGATCCATCAAAAAAATTGATTGGCATTGGGTTAATTAAGGGTCTTGAATATATGTTGGCATATCAAAAATTAATTTTGGAATTTTTAAGTATAATCTATATTTTTTTACTTCTATCATTTTGTAATTAATAAAAAAAATACTTTAGATTAAATCTATGATTTATTATGGGGTATAAAACTTGCAGGAAACAAAGTATGGAACTTAGCCAGCAGAACAATTCTTGAAACAAGGAATAAGATTTTATTTTGAACATATGTGTGTGATTCATGAGTCAATTCTTTCCTTGTAGGTACGTCACTTTTCAATTTACATTCATGTATATTATTTATTTCAATTTTCATTATTCTCACCAATGTAGATAGACTTACTACAATTTATTTTTATGTTTGTAGATGGAACTTGAATAAGATGAAAATAATCAAGGATATCAACCAAACATTTGAAACACTAAGAACAGTTCCAGTGATGAATGATGATCGATATATTTATACATCAATAGAAGTTGCAATTTTAGTTTTTTGAAATAATTGTCTCTGAAAATCAGATAATATTTTTTAATGTAATTGACATAGTATCCTAATTGAAAGAAAAGGGATTACTGATAAATGTCCCATTTTGTATGATAAAGACCCTCTTATTTATATAATAAAATATTTTTTAATTTATTCTATTGTGTTGTCCAATTTCAATGTGAAATGTTACATCGATTATTAAATATATGGATGACTAAATATTATAATGAGGAGATGAAAAATATGATGATATAACTAATTAATCCAAACATCATATCCAAATTCACTAATCAAAATATAAGATATATCTAAAATTTTTTATTTAAATAATGGAATTAAAAAATAACAATAATTGCACTATCACAAGTGGATGTTTCTCAGTGTATTTTAATTATTAATCTCATCGATGCATTTAATATTACAATGCATCAGTGCACTTTATAAGAAATGTGCATCGGTGCTTTTATGTAATCAATTAGCATTCATTCGAATATTTATTTAATACCAGATAATTACATTAAATTTTTTCCCTTTGGTGCATTTAGTGTATACAAAGCATGAATGTTTTTGTGTTAATAATAAGCACTGATGCTTTAGGATTATTAATAAGCACCAATGTGTTTCTGTTATTAATACACACTAGTTCTTTTGTGTTATTAATAAGCATTGACCCTTGTTTGTTACTAAAAAGCATCGATGATTTCTATTTTAAATGCACCAACATGTTTTTTCCAGGTAACGCATCGGTGCATATTATTTTATACATCATCATTTCCTTCTTATTAATAACGCACCTATGCATTCTAAGAAGAAATATCTGGTGCTTAATTTTTTTTAACTCTCACGGTGTGTTTTACTATTAAATCCCTGATGCTTATAAGTCAAACGCACCAGTGCCTAAATATTTTACTACCCCTATGCTTGACTTAAAATGTACAAAAATGGTGTGGTATGTGTATGCACACATCGGTGCTTGTACCTCATAAAAAAAAATTATTTGTAAACATTCACTAACACCTTCATTTGCCTATATGTTTTTAGTTATAATCAAGTTCTGTTATAGTATCCGCAAAAACATCCGCTATAAAAAATAAATGTTGTAGCAAAGGTGTTTTTGATAAATTTTGCCAATTTTGTAACACTAGAAACCTTCGCTAAAATGTCTTTTCCTTGTAGTGTGAGTTGCATGAGTTGGGGTCAGTTTCCATAAAAGGTTAGGGAAAGTGGTCAATAAAGGTCTCTTGGTTCATGCATTGATCACTATATTAGCTTCTATAGATATATCAGAATTTTTCAAGAACATTTGTGGGAACTGCGTCATGACATGTGCTTTAATTTCATCTTTGATATTGTTGATGAAACATTGGTTAAAATATACATCGGATTATCCCTCTATACAGTTTGTCAATTTCTCAAAGGTGATATTATATTCCATAAGTTTTTTTATTTTTCATAACTTTTTTAGGAATCCCAAATGTTGGGTTCAATGAGTAGAACATGCATAAAGTACATGCACAAAATAGGTCCAGTAAATGTATCCTTTATAATGCTTCCTATACTATTTCCACCATTAACAACATTTAACATCCAAATATATGAGCTCCACTAGTTATTTGTGTAGTTTATCAATAATTCCATGGAGAGAGAAAAAATGTTCCATTTGGGTAACCCACAATGGTGAATACAACCCAACATATTTTTTCATGTCAACCTCTGGAAAATTGAGCCATGCATTGTGATCCTAAAAGTGTGGTTGGTGATTATCTTGAAACACATTTGTAGTCTATAATTTTGGAGTAGTAAATTATTCTTTCACTGGATCAATGTTTAGATATCCTACATGGATACTCAAGTAGTCTCCTAATACTTTAAAGAGGCCAAGTTTCCTTTCCATTGTTTTCCTTACAAGTTTGAGTGAAGTCTCAATGTTAGTTTCTTTTTCTTTGAGTTGTATGCACTAAGTGGGTTGAGGCTATTACTCGTTCTGAGCTAGTGGGGATTTTCGTTGGTTTTTTTAGTTGGGCATGTTATTATTTGCAACCATGGAACCATTGAATATTTTTTGGAAGTATTATTCTTGAATTATCTCACTATAACCAGTAGCTTGAATGGAGTCTTTTAAAATATACCCCAAATCACTATATTGTCAGGTCCAACAAAAAAGGGTTATTTAAGAGGTATACCCCCATAGTCACTTTGATGCAAGGAATGCTTTGAGATAGGTCTCACAAAATGGTGCTGACATGACCACATTATGCTTATTTATTTTTTTTTCTAGGTGGCACTTCTATGTGTGTATTACTCCTCATTGATTATTATTTTGCCGATAGAATCTTCAAATTGCTTCTCAATGCAAAGATGTAGGATTTTTTTAGGTTGACCATAGGGTCATAATATAGAAGAGTATCTATTGCTATATATCTCTAATATACTTATGGTGTCCAATGGTAGTACTTATCCCAATATCTCAAGGGACCAACTAAGGAGGATCAATCGTACCCTTAGTGATACAACCTAACTACCCGAGCATTATAGGTTGATCCCCCCAAGTTTTATTCTCAATGAACTATAACAACAACATGGACAATTGATTGATACAAGGTTGGTTTGAGGTATACCTATGGGACTTTCGATATAGACAAAGGTATGTAGAATTCAAATTCTATATATAGGTGATGTCTTATGTGATACTACTAAAATAGGTGCAAACACATGTTACAAGTCTTTCCAAAAACGTGATTCAACTTGTATCTCCTATGTGTATTATTTCCCAACCATTGTTTTACCCACTGAATGATAGATCATATGTTATTTAAAGATGTTAGAACACATCCTTGGCCTATAAGAATAAATTATGCTAAAATTCAAAGGCAATATAGCTCAAGGAAGAACTTTGATTCCACTTATGGTGTTCCTTAACACTTGAAAATTGGAATAAAACTAAGTATACATAGAATACAATTGTATATTAACCAGAAACAAGAGACAAAAAGACAAAATCTATAGAAATATCCATGCATATTGATAATTTGAATATGAATACAAAGTTCACTTTCATCTTAAGGTGGGGTGACCTTCCACTAATAAGAACTCCAAATACACAATATAACACAAACATTCAATAGTCTCCTATCTATTTAAACATACTTTCTATACCAAAAACCCTAACTACTTGTGCTCTTGTCACTAATGGGTACCAACTACCTAGTGGGACTTATAAAATTAACTCTTTTACAATGAATATTTATCCACTACTATCTAATTCGCCTTATTCAAAGATGATCTTCATATGAAACAATTAACTAAATCCTAGGTACACTAAAGTAGGGAAGTTAGGGTAGTGTTATCACTCTATAAATTCCCAGAGGTTTTTATGAGGTAAGAAGAAACTTATTAGAGGTAACCTTAACCAACCGCTTCGAAACTGGAAGCTAGCCCTACCAGTTTTAGAGAGGGATCTCTCTGTGAGTTCTAGATTTATTTGAGTGTTCAAAGATTTTAGGCTAGTTAAAAAGAATATAACCAAGTTGTTTCTATTTTTTTTTAATGAAGTGGTTGAATATCAATTACGCTTCCATTGGGCCATGGGGTATGTTTTTTAAAATATAGAAGTTAAAGACAACATTACAAGATTCGTTTCACAGGGAAAGATAGTGCTAATGATGGATTCTTTAGAAATAAAAATGGTGTATTGCTGAAAAGGTGAGATATCAGTTAAAACAAAAAAGAATTTAAGGATTTCTTTGTTGTAACATCAGAGGAAAAACATTTAAATCTGTAAAAGATTAAGGATAGAGTACACAATGGTAAATTCTGCAACATGAACTTCTTTTAAAGATTAGATTTTAGAAAGACAATATGATAACTGAGAAAGAAAAAACTTGTATGCAGACAGAGGGAACTTCACCAACAATGGACATGCAGGAATCCTATGAAACTTCTCTTTGTATTACTGGAATAACTTTTTGATAAAAATTACAACAACTAGAGCTTTCTCGGGCATAAAGATAAACAACCCTCGATACTTCTAAGTTGTAAATATTTATAATAAAAGTTACAATGAACCTGTCATTAATGATCAGGACATGATGGAGTATGAGTCTAACTAACTAATCTAACAAGTTGTATAAATGTAGTAACTGATGATGATGTGTTGAAACTCTCATGCTGATTTCGGGGAAGACCGTTGTTGAGTCATTCAGATGATTTCAACTGTGTTGGACATTGAGTTGGATGCTGAGATGGATGATGCTTTACCTTTACTCAATCAAATCGCACAACTCATCCCATTTTTGTGTGCTTGGGATGGTAACTTTCAACAACCGGCGGTAAACTTCATCCATCTCAATGTATTTCGCAAAAGTCAGCTTGATGATGAAGACATACTTGATCTCGTGTTGAATGTTGAGGTCATGCTACAGAGTCTCCAAGAATTCTTTACCCATGATGCTAACCTATATCCCTGCAAACTTGGAACTGTCTTTGGCCACGATGGCGATCCTTTGCTTTTATTCGGATAGAGTCATTAGTTTATCATTTATGACACGTAGATCAGGAAGACCCTTTTTCTATAAGGCTTCAATCTTGCTAAAAAATATTTGAACTCCAATGTCCATGCTATGAGCCTTTTCCTCCAACTGTAACATCAATTCCCTTTTAGTCAATACTCTTTTTACCTCGAGGATAGTCTTTGTTCTATCTTCGAATTTCAGTTCTTCTAGCTCTTCTTTGGTTTTGGAGTTTAGAAACTTGATGATTTCGTTGCCCACTGAGGGCATCTCACCCAACTCTGTTCTTATCCTGTCAATGGATTTCCTCCTCTTTAACACCAGATCATGTTGCTCGAACATGATTTTCACCATGGGCCAAATTTCATTTATGTATTTGGAATATCTATCCATATGTTTTCCTTAGCCTCTACTAATGTCTTGCCTGCCACTATTTGTTTCTGGAGTTGTTGTATTTCCTTCTTAAGCTTCTCTGTTTCCTGTCTCTCAACATTATATCTTGTTTGGAAAGAGGATTTGAGTTCATGGATATTTTTGACCTCCCTTTTCAACCTATTAATCTATGTCTCTTGCAAATTCATTTCCTCCATGGACTTTGCTATCTCCACAGTTTTTTCCAGTGCTGTTAATGGGGTTGTTGATGGAATTTCTGCTATAGTGGTTGTTGGAACTATTGTTGTACTTTCTTCTGCAATGGGAACTGCACTCAATGGAATGAATTCCATTGGTGTCATTTGTTCCTTTTCTTTCAATAATTTTTCCAACTCTATATCCATTTCTCTGAGTTGTGCCTTCTACTGCATGATAAGCTTCATCAATTCTTCTTTCTCTTTTTCTTCTTCAACTACCTCTTTAGCTTGTGAATCCTTTGTTGGTGGAAATTTCAACTGTTTTCTCAAATATGCAATATCAACATTCTTTTTCTTCAACATTTCCTCTGTTTCTTTAACGTTCGAGGGATCATACCCAATCTTGAGCACCAACTCCTCTAATGATTTTATTCTATTATCCTTTGCAAAAGAGGATATATTTTCCAACTTCAATTGTGTCTGGACATTTCTTAAAGATACTTGTAACTTAGATGCGGTAGAGGAAGTATGTGCTAATGTGGAGAAGACCATTTCTCCAGTCTGTCTGTGCAAATCCATCTGGTCAACTGGATGGACTTGTTTAGTTTCAAAAACAATAGTTGACCTCTTGTAGTTAGTGATCTCTTTGGGGTGAGGCACTTGTTCTTTCACGAATGCTAGATGCATTCTTCCTTTCTCTGTATCAAAGGTTGAAAATATTTTGTGTTGTGTTGTGGAGGTTTTCTTCCAAAACTAGGAGTAGGTGCTATTAGTTAGCATTTGGTTCTTCTTTTTAATCACATCATATTTCTCAAATATGCTTACAGGTGCAGATCCTTGTGGAGTTTGGGTGGTCATAATTATTTCTATCTGCTCCTTCGAAGAATATGTTGACACCACCTGCTATCTTCTCTGAATCACTGTGGCATTGTAGGGCTCTTCCTCACTAGACATGTGAGTAGCATGAGTGGTTTTGCGTTTCTTATTGTATACCGGGAATTCTTTTGTTGATACCTCAGTGATTGAAGGTGAATCATCCTTTCTTGGTCTTTTTTCCTTCGGCATATGAGGATTAGCAGTCCGTGAGATAGATACTGAAAGATATTCTTGTGGCTCTGTATCTACCAAAGTATTTAGTTCCCACTCTGTTTGGTTCACATATTTTTCGATTTCTGGCCTGAGGGTGTGGGCATAGGCTGAAATTTTGTTGTTGGACCACATCTCTGCAATGATCCCACTAGGGTCATATCTCCAAATAAAACTAGTGCTAAATTTCATATCCTTCAATAATTTGTCTGTCTCTTCCCCAACAACTCGACTGTTGCAGATAAATGGGCCTATTTGTCCTTTGATCCTCATCTGTTGGTTTTTCTTCAAAGACACAAAATGGATGTCATTTGAGTTTGTCCTCTGAAAAATATATTCCAGTGTGAATATTCGAACATGCACATACTTAGGCAACTTATATGGAGCTAGTTCACACCCATACACTCTTATTTCTATGTGATTCTGGTATAAAAACCAATCTCTGGTCTTTTCCATATCTGAAAGGTGCATAACTCTTTGAATTTCTTCATTTATTCCCTGATCGGGTCTTGCACTAATCATTCCTACAACTAGATGATAAAACAATTCAATGAATTGTTTAAAAGTGAACTCAGTGGAGTTTCTCGTGAGCAGCGACGTCCATAATGTGACTGCTGGAGATTTTCCTTCCTTGTCCATCTTTTGCATTAAGAAAGACAACCTATCTGCCTAAAAAAAAATGAACATGTAAGATAGGATGGATGAGCATCGAAACATGCCCTCTGTGTTGAAATGTGAAAACTACTCGTGAATGTTCTCCAACATGAAAGTGTTATAGTCGAATTGAGTTGTGGATTTTTCCTCGGTAGAGAAAATGGACAGAAAAACCAATATAGGCTCATCCACCCATGCATATGAAAAATAAGCAAGAAGACAACAGAGTGATGAAATGAATTGGTTTCCCTTTTGTTAGAACATGGAGGAAGGATAGGGGGGATTTGATTTGGGGAATTGAGCATCCCGTGGGAGGAAAAATTCAAATATCTAGGCTCCTTGAGGAAAAGATAATTTCTGCTGTAACTCTGTTATGATTTTGAGATTGAAAGGGGAGGCATATTCATTTCTGGGTGTCTGCATCATCTGATCAATGGCCTCTGGCTTGATGAATAATAGAGTTTCTCCTGATGACAAGACTATGTCTCTTTGGTCGGGAAGGAAATAAGCCTGACATTTGAGGGCAAATTCATGGAAATGAGGGACCTGGGGAAAAAGATATAAAGGAAGATTGGACTCCCAGAGCTCGATTTCGTCCCTCTGATCTAAGAAAGTGTCTTTGAGCCACGACTGCAAATCCATGAAGTCAACTTCAAACCTTGTGTCTGATATCAGATGATCTTTGTCGGCCAATGGGATCTTGTCGAGGTCGACAGGAGGTGGGAGGAAAGGATTTTCCTCGGCTTCTGCTTTCTTGGATTTTGGCACCATTGCTATGAAGAATACCTGGAATTCAAACAAAATGTTAGTGCTAATGGTTGTGGCTAGATGAGGCATTGGAGAGGCGGAGGAAAATGAATCTCTTGATACGTAGGGAATGTGAATGGAATGGGTGATGACCGAAATGGGCTCGAATTTGAGTGGACGGGTATCCGTTTCGGTGAACAAGGATAGGTCAAATGGGCAATGGGTATGTGTCCAGTCGTAAATGGCCAACGGGTCGTTTAGAGAGTGAGAGTGCAGGATGAAGGACGTATGAAGTGTACCTCTGGTCGACATGTGCACTTATGATTAGAAGGAGAACGGGAAATATATGACTTATAACAATTATATGGATGGGACATGCTGATGGGGTCATGACATGGAACTTGCAGAGGGTGGTGGTGAATTGTAACAATGATAGGCGGTAAATGTTTGGAGACGGGGAGTTTAGATGTAATGAGGTGATGCCGCATTGTGATGGGGCCCGCCTAGATTTGTTTCATTCCGGAGCCCCCCCTTCAGTTAAAGGAAGAACAGTCGGGGGTGTCCAGGATTCCTTGTTGACTGTTGATCTAGGCAAAGACATATCAACCGTTGATTTGCGCAAGTTTTTTAACATCATGTCGGACCCCCCCCCCCCTCCATTAAAAACAGAATGGTCAGGGGGGTTCGAAATCTTATGTGGACCATCCAATTACGCACTGGTAGGATGGCCATAGATCTAAGCACACCTCATAAACATCTTTTCGGACCCCCCCCCCCACTATTAAATGTCGAACGATCGGGGGGGTCTGAAATCTTTTCAGAGCCATAGATCTGGGTTCTCACCGCTCGGTCGTACATCTAGGCCCGATCTTTAATTTTCCAGGGCACAATTCAACATATGGTGTGAGACTTATGCTTAATGACTTTTTATGGGTTTTTCGCACTGCTTCTCCTTCTCTTTATCACCATGGGTTTAGAAAAACACTTCATCATCCAAAATCTTTCATTTTTCATTAGTCATCATACATATTTCTTGAAAGGAAGATGTTTAACCTATGTCCTAACCTACATCATTTGCACCTTTAGCCCATCTTAGAATGTTGGACTAAGAAAATACTCTACCTGGGGGATATTTGACCAAGATTAGGTTGTTTGGTAAAATTTATTCACTAACTAACCTATCATCTTGACTAAGATTAGACAGTTTAGTCAAGCTTCGTCACTAATACTATCAACATCAATTTAAAAAAACTTGGCCATTCTTAGACTGTATGGATCAAGCCATTGTTATTTCATGGGGATTTATTTAATTTCTTTTATGCCTTCTTTTATTCTTTTCTCATTTTCTTTTCTTTTTTCTTTCTTTTCTTTTTTATTTCTTTTTCAGGATGTAGTAATCTCTGCAAATCAAAAACACCGAAGGGAACAAAAATATAATCAACAGTTGATCCTATAAATTATAGGGTTATAATAGTGGCTTAACCTGGGGATGGTATCCTCCTTGCGAGATGCCAAGAATCTTGTTTCTTGTTGTCTTGAAAAACTTCCTCTAGAGTTTCTTTTACTATCTGACTTACTTTATTCCCAAAAAGTTGATGACATCTTCAGTGTCTTAGCGCCTTCTTTGTAGGATTCAAACATCGGAACAAAAACACCTACACCTAAAAGACTTGTAAAAGAAATGATATATATAATGGAATGGAATGGTGATCTCTCTACTGAGGTGGCAAGTAATGCTTCAGCATCCTGCCATTTATAAGTCCCCCTGGCAGGTCTGATCCATCATGATTAGCAAGTAGAAAAGCATTATTTCCTTTGAAGGCCTGAATGGTGTAAGGACCCTTCCATAAGCTATCGAACTTTCCATGTTTACCTTTATCTTCATTTGTGGAGTCCCACCTCAAAACTAGATCACCGAATTCAAAGTTATCCTCTTTGGTTCTATTGTCATAAATATTTTTAATATTTTCCTGGATCACTTGCGTTATGTTGTAAAATTCTTCTCTGGATTGCATTAGGTGGATCATTTGATTTATTCTTCGCTGGACATCATTTGGTTTTTCTTTTGTTTCCTGCAATAGTTTCATGACTAGAACTCCTAATGAAAGGGGAAAAATTGCCTTGATTCCATACACCAATTGGTATGGATACATACCAATCGATCTTTTGGTGCTAATTTTGTTAGCCCAGAGTGCGAAAACCAACTTAGTATGCCACGATTTCTTGTTTTCCTACAGTGTCTTTCTGAGGATCTTCACCGGACTTTTGTTAGAAGAATCAGCTAGCCCATTTCCATATGGATAATAAGTCGTCGAGTGTCCCAAAGTAATATGATATTGATTACAAAAATCTATGAGCCTTTTGGATATGAAAGCCGCTGCATTATCAATTATAATTTTTCTGGGGCATCCAAAACGAGACAAAATATTAGTTTCTAAAAACTTGATGATCACAGAGTCAGTAGCTTTCTTGCATGGTACAACCTCGATCCACTTGGTGAAGTAGGTTGTGGCTGTGAGGATCCATTTATGCTGGCCTGAAGAGGGAGGATGTATTTCACCAATGAATTCTAGCCCCCACTATTGGGAAGGATATTCAACAGAGATGGATTTCATTGGGAGTGGCAGAATCTTCTTTTTCCCTTCAAAAATCTGACACTGGTGGCAAGAAGTAACTTTCCGGTGAATGTCAGCAAAGAGAGTAGGCCAGTAAAATCCAGCTCTCTGAATCTTGTTAGCCATGGTCTTCCAGCTCAGGTGCCCACCACAGTCTCCTACATGGAAATCTTGAAGAACTTTGTTAGCTTCAACTTTTAACAAGAAATTAAGAAAGATACCACCAGGATCTTTCCAATAGAGGTTGCCTTCCAGAATACAAAATTTCAATGCTTTCAATTTAATAAATCTATCTTTGGTCTTAGTCAAACCTGGAGGAGCCTGTGAATTGTGGAGTACAAAAATGAGGTTTGCATACCAAAGGGAATTTAAGAATGCCTCTTTTATATTTGGAGTCGCCTGTTCTTCTGGTTTGTCTATTGCAACCAAAAAGTTAATATCTAAAGCATGGAAATTAGACTCAGGCATCAGTTTGGCCAAACCCTGTCCTTTGATTAGTTTAGTAGGTTTTATCTCAATGTCGTATTCCAGAATGACCGCAATCCATTTTCCTCTTCTGCCATTTGGATTATCCTAGGTTAGAATATCTTTAACCACTATGTTTGGGATGTATGCAATTGTGTGAGAATGGAGAATATAGACCCTAAAATATTTTATAGCCTTTACTAGGGTGAAGGATTGTTTCTCCATAATGTGATAATTCAACGTTGCATCTCTTAAAGCTTTTCTAAAAAAGGCTATGGGTTGCTTGTACCCTTCACTTTTTTTCTACAACAATATTGTTGCTATAGTGTGCTCAGATGCAAAAGAGAAAAGATAAAAGGCTTTGGTATAGTCTAGGATAATCAGAACTGGAGCTTGGGTGAGAGCATGTTTCACTTGCTCAAATGACTATTTGGACTCAGAGTTCCATTTGATTTTTGTGTCCTTTTTCAACATATTGGTAATATTCCTGAGAATGTCGGCCAAGTTTGGTATGAATCTTCTAAGGAAATTTATTTTTCCAATGAAAGATTGCAGTTCTTTGATGTTCCTAGGGTGTTCCACCTTATGGATTGCTTCTATTGTGCTGGGATCTATTTTAATTATGTATTTTGAGATTATGTGTCCCAACAGTTTACCTTCCTCTAACCCAAAAAGGCTTTTCTTAGGATTTAATGAAATCCCAAATTTCCTACACTTCTCAAACACACGTCCGAGGTGGAGCAAATGTTCTTCATTGGATTTGGAGTAGACAGTTACATCATCCAGATAAATGACTATAAATTTCCCAGTCTCATCCACAAAAGCAATATCCATTGCTCTTTGGAAAGTCGCTCCAGCATTCATAAAACCGAAAGGCATCTTCACATACATGAAGGTACCCTAGGGTGTGGTAAAAGTTATCTTCTCTTGATCTTCTGGGTGGACCAGGACTTGGTTGTAACCAGAGAAATGGTCTAGTATGGAGATCCTACTAAATCCGAGCACCCTTTGTAAAATATGGTTCATTTTGGGTAAAGGGTAATTATCTTTGAGGGAGACTTTGTTCATATTTTTGAAATCTATATAGAGCCTAATCTCGCCAGTTTTCTTCCTGGTTGGAACTAGATTAGAAACCCATTTGGAAAACCTCAAGGGGACTATAATCCTTGCATCATACATCTTCTTGATTTATTTCTCTATCAGGGGAAGCAACCTTGAATTAATTCTCCTAAGTTTCTTTATGAAAGGTTTATGTTCTTCTTTTATGGGAATCCAGTGTTCTATGATGCTTGTGTCATAGGATTTTAAGTCCTCATAGCCCCAGACAAAAACATCTATATATTCCTTAAAAAGTTCAATGTATTTGCTTTTTGGCTCTAGTGGCAGTGATTTGGACAGTTTTATCATTTTGGGGTTTTCTTCTGTTCCTATGTTACAGTCTTCAACCTCCTTACCGCTAGCTTCAATTTTTGGTTTTTTGGCTACATCATTAAAATCAAAGAAGTATTCCAACGGAACTAAACCTCTAGGTAACACATTATTTTTCAACTGCAGGATATCAAAATTTGCATCCTTTTCATTGATTTCTTCAGCCTCTATTGTATTTACACTACCATTCTCAAAAACAGATTTTTTTACAACTTCTTCATCCTATTCTAAATCTATGTGCGTACATTCAAAATCATTTTTACATTGCAGGAAATCTTCAATTTGATCGTCATTTCCAAATACCTGCCAATATCTGATGTTGTCAGGAATGGTGGGTCTGCTTTTCACCTCCACAGTGTACTTACGAGTGGGAAGAAAAGGAATTTTACAGGTAGTTTCTGATGTGGCCAGTCCGTCTGCGAGTATATTTTGTCCTCTAAGAATCACCTGCAAATCAACCTCAGTAAATCATTGGAGAGCATATAAAATAGCGTTTCTATAGGATCTAAGTCTGGGATGTTTTGTTTCATACTCACCTTTGATTTGCTTGATAATTAATTCAGAATCACCCCTTACCATTATCTTCTTAGCACCAACTTTCTTCAATAATTTGAGGTCGAGCAATAAAGCCTCGTACTTGGCTATGTTGTTAGCACATTGAAAGTTAAGTTTATAGGAATGATTATCGGAGTACTTTTATCTGTGGTTATGCATCCACACTCCGGCTCCAGCTCCTTCTTTACTCACATCACCATAAAAGTCCATGCTCTAGAAGTCTGCTGGTAGTTCCTTATTTTCTTTAACCATGGATTTTCTTACTTCGACAGTAGCTTTATCATCCTTTGGATCAGGTGCATCATCTTCCAATTGTGCGATTTGTTGTTCAAGATCACCATCGTTATATAGAATAAAAGAATCTAGGTTAGAGTTTGCGGAATATAGTGGGTAATTGTGTGGATTTTCCTGACTACTGACCATATACTTCATCAGTGTTTCTCTGTAAGGTCTTCTCTGTTGACCGAAAACTGGAATGGTGGCGTAGGACATATCTAGCTAAAAGGTTCCTCTCAATTTATCTGCCCAAGACCTTGATAACAACATACCATACTTGGGGGAAATGTCTGCTATGATGATGTCCATCACCAAACGTTTTGTCGGGATTTGAGCCAAGGTGATGCATAAGTCTTTAATCAGGCCTATACATTTGACCTTGCTGGAGTCGAAAGAATGAAAATATTTGTATGGTCTGGTGACCTCAAGTCCCAACTTTTCCATCACGACTTTGGGCATTAGGTTGTGAGAAGCACTCGAATCCAACATAGCATTATGCAATATCGGATCATGGATATTTAGGCTGATGTAGAAAGGGGCCACGATGCCATTATCAGTTTGACCGTCAACTTAAGGACCAAAAAGGAGCTCAGGTCGGTCGTCAACAAGGTTTACTGTGTCACAGTGGAGTACAGATCCAACATTCAAGGCTTTGGTACCTATATTGGGTTCAAGGCTCAAAGATTTTATCGCCTGAGACTTGTAAGTGTTCTTGTTCATCATCTCAAAGAGGGGGATGGGGATCTTCAATTTTCCTTGTTCCCCTTCAAGGCTGAAAGGACTGATGATTTTGTTTAAGCTATGTACTTTTGATTTATCAATATGAATTATGTGGGGTGCACTTGTTTTAATGGTTGATGAAACTTCTTTCTGACTTGTTCTCTTAAGGATTTCTGGAGTTTTTTGCGCAAGAGATTTAGTGTCATTCTACCCATGGACTTTCTTGGGAAGGTTTTATGATGTTTTCTTGGTTTCAGAAGCCTTCTTTGGAGAATTCCCATTCGTCTTCTTACTCCTTAGGTTATACTACCTGTGAACCTCCATTATAGCATTCTCAAAGGCTTGTTGTTCTATTTTCTCAGCTTCCTCATTTACCTCTGTTTGCGAAAGGAGAAATATTTCATGTTCTTCCTTGGTGAGGAAAATAGACTCATGATCATGATCATGACCACCCATTAGATTTATATGAGCATCATCAGACTCCTCAATAACTTCCTCCCCATCAGCAGCATAGTTTTCCTGGAGAGGTGGTCTAATCTGTTGATCAGGTCCTCGTTGTTCTTGTTGATCCCTAGGATCTCTTTTTCTAATATGGGGTGGATTTCTCCTAAATTTTGGGTTTCTTCTTTGAGGGGCACCTTGGTTCTCCCTAGGTGGGTTCCTGTCAGTTATGGTGAGTCTGTCCATCATTTTCTCCATAGCTCTAGCTAGAGAATCTATTTGGCTTCAGATGAGGAAGTAGAAGGTTCTTCTTTGATGGTGACCTTCTTTTATGTTCTATGCCTGGCCCTTCTGGCCAAAATATTTTCTTCTACACTGACATCACCTTTTTTCATGTCTTCCAGAGTTGCTGCATTTCTTTCCCTTAATTGATACGACATGTCAGTGTCAAAACCATCAGGGAACTTTATTAATGACAAACCTTGTGGTGGTTTAATTTCAGTCAGGATAGCCTTGTATAAAATGTTGAAATGAGTGTAGTAATCATGCACTGTCTCTCCTTGGTTCCTTTTGATGTTCTCATACTCCGACAAAATTTGGAGAGGATTTTTCTTTACTTCCCACTGGTCTAGGAAAGTCTGATGGAAAATGGTAATGTCAGTAATGGTAGCAGCACGTAAAGTTTTGAACCACTTTTTCACATCTCTAGTTAGGCTTTGTGCGAATAATCTCATATGCACATCAACTTCATCTACTTCTTGCAGGTCAAAGTAATTGTTCATTTTGTCAACATGTTGTTGTGCATTCAAGGGGCCAGTACTATTGAACTGTGGAAGTCTAGTTTGATAATCTTGGGGCATGTCATGTAAAGGAGGAACCAATACCAATGGACAATATCTTGCCACCATGATTGGTGGAGGAGGATAAACAACAACTTGTGTGAAAGGATAGGAAATGCCTAAAAATATAGAGGATGAAGGGCTTGGAGGAATGGAGTGACCTGGTGTAATTTTAGCAAAAACTGCAACGATGGTTAAAACAGGAAGTTCGACGGACTACTGAAGATGGAGCTTGTCTAAGTCCTGACCAATATTTACGACTAGGTCTTCGAGCTTATCAGTCTTGGAGTGAAAACGTTGCTCAACTTCATCTCTAGAAGAAAGTATCGTAGGGGTCCTGGGATGAAAAGCGGTTTGGTCTAAGACCATTTCACTGACAAAACTGTCAGATTTTTTCCTGAAAATACTTATTCGAAAGGGTATCTCAGACTCAAGGTCTCGTAGAACAACTAACTTTTCTGGGATGGAAAAAGACCTCAGAAATGGGTTGTTACTCCTCAAAATTTCTGTAGTTCTTTTCTTCCTGAGTAGTCTTTCGGGATTATCTATTACTTTTGCAGGTTCTGGTTTAGGATGAGATCTGGTAGAAATTCTTTCGGGAGCCAAAACTATTGATTTTATTCTACCTTTGGAGATTTTGGTTATTTATGCACAAACTTTAATAACCTATGAACATTTTTCCTAGGTAAAGATTAGGGTTTGTGTTTTTTCAAGAAATAAAGTCGTCTTTGTTCTAGGGTAAAGAAAACAAGGGGTGGAATGTTTGTTTCAGTTCTTCCCCAGTATGGTCGCCATTTATGTTATCACTCTGTAAATTCCCAGAGGTTTTTATGAGGGAAGAAGAAACTTATCAGAGGTAACCTTAACCAATCTCTTCGAAACTGGAAGCTATCCCTACCAGTTTCAAAGAGGGATCTCTCTGTGAGTTCTAGATTTGTTTGAGTGTTCAAAGATTTTAGGCTAGTTAGAAAGAATATAACCGAGTTGTTTGTATTGTTTTTCAATGAAGTGGTTGAATATCAATTACATTTCCGTTGGGCTATGGGGTATGTTTTTTTAAAAGATAGAATTTAAATACAACGTTACACTATTCGTTTCACAGGGCGAGATAGTGCTAATGTTGTATTCTTTAGAAATAAAAATGGTGCATTGCTGAAAAGGTGAGATATCAGTTAAAACAAAAAAGCATTTAAGAATTTCTTTGTTATAACATCAAAGGAAAAACATTTAAATCTATAAAAGATTAAGAACAATGTACACAATGGTAAATTCTGCAACTTTAACTTCTTTTAAAGATTAGATTTTAGAAAGACAATATGATAACTGAGAAAGAAAAAACATGTATGCAGACAGAGGGAACTTCACCAACAATGGACACGTAGGAATCCTGTGAAACTTCTCTTTGTATTACTGGAATAACTTCTTGATAAAAATTACAACAACTAGATCTTGCTTGGTCGTAAAGAACAACAACCCTCGATACTTGTAAGTTGGAAATATTTATAATAAAAGTTACAATGAACCTGTCATTAATGATAAGGACGTGATGGAGTCTGATTCTAACAAACTAATCTAACAAGATGCAGAAATGTAGTAACTGATGATGACGTGTTGAAACTCTCATGTTGATTTCAGGGAAGACTGTTGTTGAGTCATTCAGATGACTTTAACTGTGTTGGACACTGAGATGGATGCTGAGATGGATGATGATTTACCTTTACTCAATCAAATATCATATCTCATCCCATATTCGTGTTCTTGGGATGGTAACTTTCAACAACCAGTGGTAAACTTCATCCATATTAGTGTATTTAGCAAAAGTCGGCTTGATTATGAAGACATACTTGATCTTGTGCTGAATGTTGAGATCATGTTGCAGAGTCTCCAAGAATGCTTTGCCCATGATTCTTCCATGTATCCCTACAAACTTGGAACTCTCTTTGGCCACGGTGGAAATCCTTTGCTTGTATTCGAATAGAGTCATTAGTTTATCATTTAGGACACATAGATCAGGAAGACCCTTTTTCTGTAAGGCTTCAATCTTGCTAAAAAATATTTGAACTCCAATCTCCATGTTCTTAGACTTTTCCTCCAACTATAACCTCAATCCCCTTTTAGTCAATACTCTTTTTACCTCGAGGATAGTCTTTGTTCTATCTTCGCCTTTCAATTCTTCCAGCTCTTCTTTGGTTTTGGAGTTCAAAAACTTGATGATCTCGTTGGCCAGTGAGGGCATCTAACCCAGGTCTATTCTTATCCTGTCAACGGCTTGCCTACTCTTTAACACCAAATCATGTTTCTCGAACATGATTTGCACCATGGGCCAAATTTCATTTATGGATTTTGCAATATCTGTCCATATGTTTTCCTTAGCCTCTACTAATGTCTTGCCTGCCACTGTTTATTTCTGGAGCTATTGTATTTCCTACGTAAGCTTCTCTATTGCCTATCTCTTAACATTATATCTTGTTTGGAAAGAGGATTTGAGTTCCTGGAGATTTTCAACCTCCCTTTTCAGCCTATTAATCTATGTCTCTTGCAAATTCATTTCCTCCATGGACTTTGCTAGCTCCACATTTTTTTCTAGTGTTGTCAATGGGATTGCTGATGGAATTTTTGTTGTATTGGTTGTTGGAATTGTTGTTGTACTTACTTCTGCAATGGGAACTGCACTCAATGGAATGACTTCCATTGGTGCCATTTGTTCCTTTTCTGTTAATAATTTTTCCAACTCTATCTCTGTTTCTCTGAGCTGTGCGTTCTGCTGCATGATAAGCTTCAACAATTATTCTTTCTCTTTTTCTGCTTCAACTACCTCTTTAGCTTGTGAATCCTCTGTTGGTATCAATTTCAATTGTTTTTTCAAAGATGCAATGTCAGCATTTTTTTTCTTCAACATTTCTTTTGTTGCTTTAACGTTCGAGGGATCATACCAAATCTTGAGCACCAACTCCTCTTAGGATTTTATTCTATTATCCTTTGCAAAAGAGGATATCTTTTCCAACTTCAATTGGGTCTGGACATTTCTTAAAGATACCTGTAACTTAGCTGTTGTAGAGGAAGCATGTGATAATGTGTAGAAGATGATTTCTCCAGTCTGTCTGTGAAAATCCATCTGGTCAGTTGGATGGACTTGTTTAGTGTCAAAAACAATAGTTGACCTCTGGTAGTCAGTGATCTCTTTTGGGTGAGGCACCTGTGTTTGCATGAATGCCAGATACATTCTTCCTTTCTCTGTATCAAAGGCTAAAAATAGTATGTGTTGTGTTGTGGAGGTTTTCTTCCAGAATTGGGAGTAGGTTCTATTAGTCAGCATCTGGTTCTTTTTTTCAATCATTTCATATTTCTCAATGATGCTTAGAGGTGCAGATCCTTGTGGACTTTGGGTGGTCACATCTATTTCTATCTTATTCTTTGAAGAAGAAGTTGACACCACCTTCTTTCTTCTCTCAATCACTATGGTAGAGTAGGGATCTTCCTCACCAGACATGTAAGTAGCATGAGTGGTTTTGGGTTTCTTGTTGTATACCCGGAATTCTTCTGCTGATACCTCAGTGATTGAAGGTGAATCATCCTTTATTGGCCTTTTTTCCTTGGGTATCTGAGGATTACTAGTCAGTGAGATAGATACTAAAATATATTCTCGTGGATCTGTATCTACCAGAGTATTTACTTCCCATTCTGTCGGGTTCACATATTTTTGGATTTCTAGCTTGAGGGCGTGGGAATAAGGTGAAATTTTGTTCTTGGACCTCATATTTGAAATGATCCCACTCGGGTCATATCTCGAAATAAAACTAGTCTTGAATTTCATATCCTTCAATAATTTGTTTGCCTCTTCCCCAATAGCTCGACTGTTGCAGATAAATGGGCTTATTTGTCCTTTGATCCTCATTTGTTCTTTTTTGGAAAGAGACACAAAATGGATTTCATCTGAGTTTATCATCCGACGAATATATTCCAGTGTGAATATTCAAACATGCATATACTTTGGGAACTTGTATGGAACTAGTTCACACCCATACACTCTAATTTCTGTGTGATTCTGGTATAGAAACCAATCTCCAGTCTTTGCCAAATCTGAAAGTTGTAGAACTCTTTGAATTTCTTCATTTATTCTGGGATCTGGTATTCCACTAAGCATGCCTACAACTGGAAGATAAAACAATTCAATGAATTGTTTAAAAGTGAACTCAGTGGAGTTTCTCCTTAGCAACGACGTCCATAATGTGACTACTTGAGGTTTTCCTTCCTTGTCCATCTTCTGCATTGAGAAAGAGAACCTATATGCCTGAAAAAATAAGAACATGTAAGCCAGGATGGATGAGTACTAGAACATGCCCTCTGTGGTGAACTATGAAAACTACTCGTGAATGTTCTCCACTAGGAAAGTGCGGTAGTCGAACTGAGTGGTGGATTTTTCGTCGGTAGAGAAAATGAACAAAAACCACAATATAGGTTCATCCACCCATGCATCTGAAAAATAACCAAGCAGAAAACAGAGTGATGAAATCAATTAGTTGACCTTTTCTGAGAACAGGGAGGAAGGATAGGGGGGATTTGATTTGGGGAATTGAGCATCCCGTGGGAGGAAAAATTCAAATATCTGGCCTCTTTGAGGAAAAGATAATTTATGGTATAACTCTGTTATGATTTCGAGATTGAAAGGGGAGGCAGATTCATTTATGGGTATCTGTGTCATCTGATCATTTTCCTCTAGTGTGATAAATAATATAGTTTCTCTTGATGACGAGACTATGGATCTCTGGTCGAGAAGGTAATGAGCCTATCATTTGAGGGAAAATTCAGGGAAATGATGGACCTGGGGAAAAATATATAAAGGAAGATTGGACTCCCAGAGCCTAATTTCGTCACTCCGATCTAAGAAAGTTTCTTTGAGCCACGACTGCAAATCCGTGAAGTCAACTTTGCACCTTGTGTCTAATATCATATGATCTTTGTTGGCCAATGGGATCTTGTCGAGGTCGACAGGAGGTGGGAGTAAAGGATTTTCCTCGGCTTCCACTTTCTTGGATTTTGGCGCCATTGCTGTGAAGAGTACCTGCAATTCAAACAAAATGTTAGTGCTAATGGTTGTGGCTGGATGAGGCGTTGCAGAGGTGGAGGAAAATGAATCTCTTGATACACAGGGAATGTGAATGGAATGGGAGATGAATGAAACGAGGTTGAATTTGAGTGGACAGGTATCCGTTTGGGGGAACAAGGACAGGTCATATGGACAATGGGTATGTGGCCAGTCATAAATGGCCAACAGGTCATTCAGAGCATGAGAGTGCAGGATGAAGGAGGTATGAAGTGTACCTATGGTCGATGTGTGCACTGGTGATTGGAAGGCGAACGGGAAAGATATGAACTGTAATGGTTAGATGGATGTGACATGTGGATGGGGTCGTGAC
>ML828425.1:62012-75672 GCA_009831015.1 Picea engelmannii | reverse complement strand
TTCTTTTGCACATTAATATTAATGGTACCCACTGATTCTATCCAAGGATATCCCAAACAAAATCCACTTCATCCATATTCATAGCATAAAAATATGAATCCAATACATATTTATCCATGGTAATCTTCAAATCTTTAAAAAAAATATTTTTTTCACCTTCAACTTGTGTTCTTTGAATATTATTTGCAACAACTTGGAATATATTAACCAACTAAACATTGATAAAAGTATGCCTGCAACTGGGGTTAATAGAAACAATGATATTTTCTTTATGAATACAACCATGAACCTCTAATATAGATTTTCTACATGAAAAAAAACTCTTGTTGCATTCTTTATCCTTAATCTTGACACAAGACCACTTGTCTAAAAATATTTTTTCAAGTGCTTCATCAGAAAATTTCTCAGAGGGAAGTTCATTCCACCATACCCTAGCATCATTCAGTAAATTTTCCCCTGCCCAAAATTGCCAATAATTTCCCCGTAATGATTTGGTATGTTTGAGATATTCTTCAATACTAGGACCATCCTCCTTTCTAGTAAAAGTTAGATTGTTGAGAGAAATCTGCAACCAAAACTAGGGTTTAAAAAATAACTTACTTCGAAAAATCACGACTTTTTCTGGAAAACCCCTAAAATACTGTTGAATTTAAAATGCTCATAACTTTACTTCCTGGACTCAGTTTCGACTGATTTGTTTTTTTTTTTAATTCGGGAATTTTTCTGAGAGGAATCCAAATATCCAATTATTTTCTACAATTTCTTAGCAAAAAGTTTCAGATCTAAGCCTGAAGTGTGTCGCCCCCTTTTTTCTTAAAAAATATTCTGCAAACATAACCAAAAATTACTTCCCTTCTTTTCCGAAGGAAAGAGCTCTGATACCAAATGTTATATACCAATACTAGATCTACAAATATGCTTCATAAATAAACCAATGATAAACACCAAGCCATTCACTGAGACATTGAACACAAGAAATAGAGAAAACCCTTAAGGTAGGGTAACACCATATATTAATCCTTAAGGAATGATAAAACTCCTCAAGCAATACTTGCTTGTACATTAACAATATACTTCACCCTCTCAATTACATTGCTTACATTTCCTTCTATAGCATTATCTATCTCTTAGGAACATTCTAGAGAAGGAATCTTCTAGAAATCTCATTTATTATATCTAACTACCCATTTATTATATCTATCTACCATAGTGGGCCTTAATTTAATACCATGGTGGACCTAGTCCACTTTACATTGAATGGTCTCCACTAATAAGACATAACCTCATTCCCATTGGGTACCTCCCATATTACCTCCTTAGGTATAGTACAACGGCTCAATTTTGAAATTGGGCCTAATTTGGAAATCAAAAGGGGGCAAATTACTAAGGTAAGAAAGGGTCTGATTTCAGGATCGAAGTCGATCTCCAAATTGAGACCTTTTTAACCAACTTTAAATTTTTAAACAATGATCCTACTTGCGAACGGTTCAAATAAAAGGAGAAAATTAAGGGAAAACAAGGAGGTTGAGGAAGGCCCAATATACCCATAAGGGAACAAGTTCAAATAGCAAGTATTTATTCGAATTTGAAATAGAAATGACCACTCAAATTAAGAATGGAACGGAGAAGAATCGGTAACAAAATAAACGGGGCCCAATTTTGAGGTCAGGCTTGATTTTGAAATCGAGGAAGGAAAATAGCAAGTAAAATGAAAAATGGGGCAATTTTGAAACTAGGAGGCAAGTTGATGCAGGGATTTCCGAGGGTCATAACTTTTGACTCAGTTATTCGTTTGGGCTGGAATTTTACAGTGAGTGTGTCTCGAAGAGTTCACTATCATGTCGATCTGATCATCTAGATCGGGCATCGTTTCGACACTTTTTCGGGGCCAAATTCCTTCATATAAGGCCTCAAATTGGGGTTTTAGTGTTTTTACGGAAAATTTTAAATTAGTAATTATCAGTTAGCTCTTAGTTTATGCACCTAATAAGAAAAGAGAGTTGACAAATAGTGTCACTTTGGTTAACTTCTAGTTATTGGTCAGTTTTAGATTCATGCAAGAATTTTCTAAAATTAGTTGTTTTTTTTCTAAAATTAGTTGTTTTCAAAAATCTTAGATAGTAGTTATAAGGGGTTGAACTTCTATTGTAATAGTTAGGATGGAGAAGGAACAAAAGAGAGTTATTTCCCATTCTCGTGTGTTTGCGTGGTTTTTATATCTTGTGAATGAATCAAAGTTTATTGGCTACATCATCTAGTATCAGAGTAGGAAGATGGCTGAGAGAGGAAGAGGAAGAGCAGATCTTGCTCAGATGCATAAAGATATGAAAAACCTGCAAAGACAAGTAGCAGATCTTACAAAGGTGCTAGCTAGTCAGAGAATAATACAAAGAAAAGTGTTTGATGAGGAGATAGACCAAGGAGATGTATATCAACACATAGAACATGAAGAACATGGAGAAGAACAATTAGAGTGCATGACTTTTGAAGAAAGGATGTTCGGGGCTCTAGAAGGGAGAAATGATGGGATCAAAATGGAAGTTTCAGAATATGCAAGGAGTATTAAACCAGAGGAGTTAATAGATTGGTTGAACGCTATGGAAATTGTTTTTGAATGGAAGCCTGTGACAGAGGAAAATAAGGTGAAATTTGCATGCACCAAGTTGAAGGGTCATGCCATGATCTGGTGGGATCATGTGCAGAAAGACAGAACAAGAAAAGGAAAAGACAAAATTAGGACCTAGAATAAGATGAAAAAGAAATTGCAAGAAAAACTTCTGCCTTTGGACTATGCCTAGACCCTTTTTCGCAGATTTCATAACTTGGAACAAAACATGTCCACCGTGGAGGAACTCACAAATGAGTTTTATCAGTTGTCCATTCACGTGGATCACCAGGAGACTAATGAGCAACTGGTTGCAAGGTATGTGAATTGTTTAAAATTTTCTATTCAAGATGAACTAAGCATGCATAGGGTTCACAGCGTGAAAGAGGCATACCAATTATCCTTAAAGGCTGAGGAAAAAAAAAACGACAATTTTCTCAAAGGAATAGAGGATCAAGGAAGGGTACATCGTCTAACTCACGGGGTGGTTTTAACTATGGCAGAGGTGAATCATCCCAATGAGTTGAGAAAGCATAAGATACTCGACAAGGTAACCTGAATCAACCACAAGGAAGAGGTTTTTAGAGGGGTTGAGGTTAGGGTGGTGAAAAGGAGGACCTTATGTGTGTTTTAGGTGTGGTGTAGAGGGTCATCAAGCATTTGAATTCCCAAATTATAACATGCAAGAGCTGAAGCAAGGACAAAAACCTAGTTTAAACTTGGTCCAAGTTAAGAATGAAGGAGAAGGAGATAAATATGAAGTCCCTCCCAATATGGGGGAGAATCGCATGATACATAGGTCAATAGTGATTCCCGAAAAAGAGTAAAGGTAGAGTAGTGGTAATGAAGTTTCTTGGATTTGGACAAATATTTTTCGAACTAGATGCACTTACAAGGGAAAGGTATGTCAAGTTTTTGTTGACAGTGGTAGTTGTGAGAATATGGTTTCCAAATAGATGGTAGATAAGTTGAAATTATGTTGTGAAACACATTCCCATCCTTACTAAATTGCATGGTTCAAAAAAGTGAATGAAGTCATCATTAATAAAAAATATTTGATCAATTTTTCCATCGGTAATACTTATAAATATGAAGTCGGGTGCAATGTCATTATGATGGATGCATGTCATCTATTATTGGGGAGGCCTTGGAAATATGACAAAAAATTCATGCATAATGGAGAAAATAATACCTACACCTTTTGCAAGGATGGATCAAAAGTCGTCTTATTGCCCCATAAGGATGAGGGGAAAGCTGAGAATATGTTGTCAAAAAGAGAGATTGTTAAGGAAATGAAGGCAACGAGATTCTACTATGCATTAATAGTGCAAAAAGGAGTCAGGGAAGACATACCAATCCCTACTGAAGTGGCCAATATATTAGAATAATATGTTGATGTTGCCCCTAATGAACTACCTGATGGTATTCCACCAAAGAGGGATATTCAACATTACATTGATATAATATCAGTATCATCTTTGCCTAATCAGGTCGCCTATAGGATGAGTCCTACACAACATGCAGAGCTCAATCGACAATTGACAAAACTTATAAAGAAAGGCGTGGTAAGAGAAAGCATGAGTCCATGTGTTGTACCGGCATTGTTGACTCCCAAAAAGGATAATACATAGAGGATGTGCACATATAGCAGAGCAATCAATAAAATTACCATCAAATATCGATGTTGATGTTTGGTAGCTGTGAGGGGTACTTTCCCTTCTAGAAAACCTTTCTTAGACAAGAACAAGATTCTAGAAGAAAGAGAACCATTGAACAAATGTGAAAATACCCCAGAAGAGAAGTCGGCCCAGAAGAATAAAGAATAATGAAGTGACATCATCCCAAAGGAGAAGTCGGTCCAGTAAGGAGGTCAAGAAGACTATAAATACAAGGCACCTTGGATCATTTGATACACTCACTCACACTCTCTCATCTATAGAAAAGGAAGGTGCAATTTTGAGGAAGGTGATGCGGCAACTACAGTAGCAGAAGTTTCTTATTGTTCACTCTTTGTGGTAACTCTCTCTTGTGTGCTACCCTTGGTAGAGGTGCGCTACTCTTGTATGGTGTTTTTGTTGCAGCTGGGGTGGTATTTTTGGTTGTATATTTAGCTAGCCATTGTTCTAGGGTTTATCTGTTGGTTCATTGTTGGACTTGTTTGGATGGAATCTCTCTAAGAAAGGTTGGTTGGGTTTTTCCCCCATTTGGGGTTTTCCCGGGATAAATTCTTGTGTCTTCTTGTGCTTGTTATTGTTTCTCTTATTTTCGGTACATTATATAAATTCTAATGGAAAATAATATATAAATATATTGGTAAACTTGATTTCTTTGTAAAGTCAATAAAATCTAACATGGTATCAGAGTTGGTTACCTTCAGAATAGTCTAACTAGTAGAGGGAAGATTGTTTGCAGCAATACCTTGTTGTTGCACCGTAATATCTTTGTCAAGATTGTTGAGAACTAGTTCCAAGGCGTTGGGATTAATTTCACCATAGAGAAGTTCGCCCTACCCTAGCACACCCCCTGCAACACTCTAGTTGCAATTCCATGAAGTTCAGAAATTTGAAAATTTTCAGATCTAGGGTTTCTACTGATGAAAATGAGTACTAGTATGAGAGTTGAATATATACTAGATGGAGAAGATAACTTCAGATCCTAGAAGAATAGGGTACTCCTCATTCTATAAGAGAATGAGTTATTGGATCATGTCAAGCAATTACTTCTAGAACCAGAAGAAGACAAAGCCAAAGAAAAGTTCAGGAAGAAATAAGTCAAGGCTAAGAGGATCTCGATATACTCAATTAAGGATCATCTAATACCGAATGTATCAGAATTGAAGACACCGAAGAAAATGTTTGATTCCCTAACCAAAATTTATGAAAGAAAGAACACCAGCCAGAAGCTTACTCTAATGCATCAACTCAAAAATGTGGCAATGAACAAGTCAAAAACAGTCTCCAACTATTTCATGAAAATCTCGCAGATCAAGGACTAGTGAGCAACTATTGGAGACCCAATGGATGAAACTGAGCTCATGACTACTACACTCAATGTATTTCCTTCCTCTTGGGACCCATTTGTTCAAGGGATTTGTGCAAGAAGAAAACTACCCAAGTTTGACAAGTTATGGTCAGATTGTACCCAAGAAGAATCCATGCTAATATCCAAATCTCGGAAGACAAATGACGATGAAAACCAAGATCTTTTTGCTCATGTGAAGAAAATGAAAGAGAGAAGAAAAGTCATTCCAAAGAAAGATAAAATACCACGTTATAAGAAGGATGCGTCAAAAGTCAGATGCTACAACTTTAATAAGCTGGGACATTATGCCTCTCAATGTCCCCATAAGGATGAACAAGCGAATCATCATGCACATGCAATTGACATGGAAGAGTATGCACCCCAGGAAAAGGAAAAGGAGTCAAAGGATGAAGAGTATGTATTTTAGATAGTGGTTCTTCCAAAACAAATGATCGGGAAGTAGAAGACAACTCAAATGGGACAACAACAACTAGATTCCAGGTTTGCATATCAGGCTTGATATTTCATATTGTTATAGCTTAAGTAAGTGTTGTAACTAGAATAACAGTATTTAGAGTTCCATTACTATCAAATGTTTAGTAACACTTGAATGTTGTTGATACGATGATTATTAAGTAAATACTCATTGTTTGGTATTAATGATGCACTTGTTTGAAATTGATCTCCTCTAGGAGATTTTCTTGGTTGTTTTTACTCTTGTTCCGGGAAGGTCACATGTGATATCCCTAAGAGGGAGCTATAACAATGGTTGCAGGAGGTAACATATTAGATGGTCTCTAGCTGAGACATGGAGTAGACTATCTAGACATGAAGTTGTGTGCATGACCGTACACATCCATGTAATGAAGGAGAAGAGGACAAACTCAAAAAAATCGGGCAAGAAGGGAACTTTTGTGGGATACATAGTATCTCATATGGAGATTGATTATAAGGAGAAGAAGGCTCTGAAGATGACCATACATATCCATCTAGTTCAGTTGATCACTCTGCATAACATTAGGAAGATTCAGTAGAGCCAAAAGGGCCTACCCATGATCATTGCAGTGACCAGGAAGAGACCATCATGGTCCTGTGATACTTTGTACGGGGATACAAACATATGGCATTGATGAGCCATATCATGAAGAGAGGAAATGGCTCCACCAGTGGTGAGGGAGGTAGTCCCACCAAGTACCAGCTCAGAAGGAGCTAGAGTTCAGAGCAAGTCATCCCTCATGATCCAATAGGGAGGAGAATCCTCCCTAGGACAGTTCATAGGAGATTAGACTTAAGAGGAGGTCAACACATGCAGAGGGAGCAGATGACTCCAGAGATTATATAGACTTGGAGGGAGTCAAGCTCCAGAGGGATCATGCAGACTCAGAGTGATCCTGATATCAGAGAGAGTTATTTGACTCAGAGGAAGTTCCCCCTCAGATTCACGGGGGAGAGAGAGGCATCTTCCAAGACTGATAGACAGATGCCATGAGTTGAGGAGGCTAGATCATAGCTTCAAAGGATTCTAGGAGATGTGAGATCTCCTAGGAGGATTCCCTTTTTTCAGTGGACTTTGCTATAGTGACAGAGGATGCATCTAGTAAGAAGGACTAGGATATGGATTTTGCCTCAATTCTAGATAGAGAAAGAGACCACACAACTTTCCATCTATGTGGTGTTGATGAGGAAGATCATTGATTCAAAACCTTCCACTTATGAGAAAGCTTCTAAGAAGCAAGCGTGTGGAAGGATTCCATGATGGAAGAGAATTAGTCCATCATGAAGAAGTATGTGTGGAAAGTGGCTTCGAGACCAGTAGGGAAGTCAATGGTGACTTCCAAGTGGATCTACAAGATCAAGCATGTTGCAAATGGAAACATAGAGAAGTACAAAGCAATATTTGTGGCTAGAGGATTCTCCCAGCAAGAGGGAGAATATTATGATGAGACACTTGCTCCAGTGGCCAGAACAAGTGTGCATTGAGCAACCACAAGATACATGAGAAGGAGACTCATGTTTTCATATTGAATAAATATTTGTATGGGATCAAGCAAGCACCTAGGGCAGGATATGACAGACAGTTATTTTGATGAGCTTGGGGATGGTTGCCCCTTGATGACCTATTTATTACAGGGGATGAGAAGCTAACAGATGGGTGCAAGAGGGAACTCACTTCAGAGTTCGAAGTTAAAGATCTGGGTTTGATGCACTATTTCATGGGATTGGAGGTGTATCAGAGGTTGGATGAGATTTTCCTTAGCCAAGAAAAACATATTGTTGAGATCCTGCAAAGATTCAGGATGGTGGACAGAAAGTCCATGTCCACACCTATGATGAAAAATATGAAGATCTTGAGTGATTCATCTCCATATTTGTTGGATCCCACGATGTACAGGAAATTTATCAGATCCTTGATGTACCTGGTTAACACTAGGTCAAACATATGTTTTGCAGTGAGAACTTTGAATCAGTACATGGTTGATCCTAGACATGTACATTGGATAGCAACAAAACATGTGTTGAGGTACCTACATGGTACAATTGAATATGGATTGAGATATGTCTTTGATGGAGATTTGAAGTCGCAAGGTTATATAGACTCTGACTGGGTAGGGAGTGCACTGGACCAGAAAAGCACATATGGATGTTGCTTTAGTTTGGGATCAGGTATGATCTCATGGTTAAGCAGAAAGCAGACATCACTGGCACTCAATATAGCATAGGCAGAGTATATCACAACTATTGTTGCAAGCCATGAAGTAATGTGGCTTCGTAAGTTGCTTGCAGGGATATTTGATCTAGAGTTGGAGCCAACTTTGATACATTGTGACAATCAAAGTTGTGTGAAGATTTCAGAGAATCATGTCTTCCATGAAAATTCAAAGCATATAGAGATCAAATACCATTACATCCAAGACATGGTGCAGAGAGTAATTGTGGATCTCTGGTGCATATCCACAAACAAGCAAATAGTGGACATTCTCACCAAGCCTCTGTCTAGAGTGAAGTATGAGTACTTTAGATACAATCTTGGCGTGATGTAGAATGTACAACCTCGTTGAGAGGGAGGTGTGGTGTTTCTCCTCTAGCCGGCTAACCCCTCTGGCCAAGGGTTCCATAGATCGGTCAAGTGAGGTGACTGAGGGGGTAATGCATTGTCCAATACTAGTATTTCCTATGCCATGCAAGGTGGTTAAGTGTGAATAATACTATTGGGAGAGGAGAAACATCACAACGTAGTCTTGGAGACTGTGGTGGTGACTATGTGTCACTGAACAATATTTGTGTGCTACTATGGTAGTTGTGTACCATTGGCGGTGATTGTGTATCACTGGACAGTAGTTGTGTACTACTACAATGGTTGTGTAACACTAGCGATGATTGTGTATCACTAGACAGTAGCCGTGTACTACTACGGTGGTTGTGTACCACTGGCGATGATTGTGTATCATTGGATAGTAGTTGTGTACTACTACGGTGGTTGTGTACCACTGGCGATGATTTTGTATCACTGGACAATAGTTGTGTACTACTATGGTGGTTGTGTACCACTAGCAGTGATTGTGTATCACTGGACAATATTTTTATACTACTATAGCAGTGGTTGTGTACCACTAGACAATGGTTGTGTACTACTATGACAATAGTTGTGTACTACTATGATTTGACAACATTTGTGTTCCATTGGATGGAATTGTAGTAGTTGTGTGCTACTAGTTGATTTCCATGGAGACTACCAGACCGCTTGGAAGTAGTTGTGTGATACTGTTTGATCGCAACACAATCAGGAGGACTATGGTAGTAGTTGTATACTACTTAACTACTGCAGTAGTTGTGTACTACTAGACATTATGGGTAGTTGTGTGCTATTGGTTGATTGCATCATAGTCTTGGAGACTATGATGGATTATTCGAGCTACCAATGGCATGGTAGTATCTATGTGCTACTAGTTGATTGCAAAGTAGTCAGTGGACTACCAAAAGAAGACATTGTGAAAGATATCTCCCTAGGCAAGAGGGAGTGTTGATGTTTGGTAGTTGTGGGAGGTACTTTCCCTCCTCGATGACCTTTCTTAGACAAGAAGAATATTCCTGAAGCAAGAGAACCATTGAACAAATGTGGAAATACCCCAGAAGAGAAGTCGACCTAGAAGAATAAAGAATAATGAAGTGACACCATCCCAAAGGAGAATTCGACAGAGTAAGGAGGTCAAGAAGACTATAAATACAAGGCACCTTGGCTCATTTGATACACTCATTCACACTCTCTCGTCCACAAAAAAGGAAGGCGCAAGTTTGAGGAAGGTGACATAGCAACTGCAGTAGCAAAAGTTTCTCATTGTTCAGTCTGTGTGGTAACTCTCTCTTGTGCACTACCATTGGTAGAGGTGTGCTACTCTTGTATTGTGTTGTTGTTGTAGCTTGGATGGTATTTATGGTTGTATCTTTATCTAGCCATTGTGCTAGGGTTTATCTATTGGTTCATGGTTGGACTTGTTTGGACATAATCTCTCTAAGAAAGTTTGGTTGGGTTTTTCCCCCATTTGGGGTTTTTCCAGGATAAATTCTTATGTCTTCTTGTGCTTGTTATTGTTGCTCTTATTTTCAATACATGATATAAATGCTAATGGAAAATAAGATCTAAATATATTGGTAAACCTAATTTCTCTGTAAATTCAATAACATCTAACATTCTATACAAGGCTTAGACAACATGATGGATGTGCTAGTTGAAGCTAAATATTTTAATAAAATTGATTTGCGAAGTGGATACCACTAGATCCAGATTCATGAAGGGGATGAATGGAAAACTGCCTTCAAGACCAAGGATGGACTATATGAATGGATGGTGATGCCATTCAGGCTGTCCAATGCACCTACTACTTTCGTGTGGTTGACGAATACTGTGCTTCGACCTTATATTGGTAGGTTTTTTGTTGTTTATTTTGATGGCATCCTAGTTTTCAGTAACAACAAAGAAGATCACTTGCAGCATTTAAAAATTATATTGGATGCGTTGAGAAAACATTAGCTTTATGAAAACCTAAAGAAATGTAGGTTCCTGCAAGAAAGTTTGGTATTTCTAGGTTTGGTCATCTTAGCAGAAGGAGTGAAGATGGATTCAGAGAAGGTTAGAGCAATTTTGGAGTGGCCTAGTCCCAGGAGCATAACAAAGGTAAGAATTTTTCATGGGTTGGAAACCTTTTACCAAAAATTTATTCGAAATTTTAGCAGTATTGTAGCACCCATAACAAATTGCACCAAAGGAAAGATATTCATGTGGACCAATGAAGCTGAGGAAAGTTTTAAGTTTCTAAAGTAGATGGTAACTGAGGCACGTATATTAGCCTTACCAAATTTTGATAAAGTGTTTGAGGTAGATTGTGATGCTTCACATGTAGGTATTAGAGTTATACTTAGCCAGGAAGGTAGAGCAATTGCAGTTTTTAGTGAAAAGTTGAATGAGGTAAGAAAGGACTACTCCACATATGATGTATAATTTTATGCAATTGTACAAGCATTGCGACATTGGAGGCATTATTTAGTGTCGAAGGAGTTTGTGTTATTTACCGATCATATTGCATTAAAATAAGTAAACACCCAAAAGAAATTGAATAGTAGACATGCAAAATGAGTCTCTTTCTTATAAGGTTGCACCTTTTCCCTGAAGCACAAATCAAGATAGCGGAATGAAGTTGCAAATGCTTTGAGTCGGTACATTATTCTTTTGACAACCATGGAAAATCAAGTAATTGGTTTTGTTGCATTAAAGGATCTCTATGCGTCTGATAACGATTTCTGGGAGATTGTGGAAGAGTTGAAGAATCTAGTCATTGGGAACATGGATCTTAATCAGGGTGAATATTTTATGCAAAATGGCTACCTCTTCAAAGGAAAACAACTATGCATTCCATTTTTTTCTATGAGAGAAAATATTATCAGAGAACTTTAGAGTAGTGGTTTGGGAGGACATTTTGGAAAGGATAAGATGCTAGCTTTAATCGAAGATAAGTATTACTAACCAAAGATGAAAAAGGATATAACCAGGTATGTGGCATGGTGTAGGATTTGTTAAATGGCTAAAGGACATGCATAGAACACAATGTTTTATATGCCATTACCAGTGCCCACAGACCCATGGACATATCTGAGCATGGACTTTGTGTTGGTACTCCCAAACACCTCAGTAATGATTATATTTTTGTGGTTGTTGATAGGATCTCTAAATTGGCTCATTCCATTGCTTGTAAGAATATTGGTGATGCATCAAGGGTGGAGAAATATTTTTTTTCAAAAATTGTTAGATTGCATGGGGTTCCAAAAACTATTACCTCTGGTAGAGATACTCGGTTCTTGGGTCATTTTTGGAGGACTTTATGGAAGAAAGTAGGGACTAAATTACAGTTCAACAGTGCCTATCACCCCCAATCATATGGGAAAATCGAGGTACTAAATCTGATTTTGGGAAACTTGTTACGGAGCATTGTTGGAGAGAAGCCCAAGCAGTGGGATTTGGCTTACCTCAAGCAGAATTCACCTACAATAGTTCAATGAATAGATCTACAGGAAATCTCCATTTCAGGTTATTTACGGTAGAAATCATGTGGGTTTCCTAGATTTGGTGCAGTTACCACTTGGGGATAGGATTAGTGATGATGGGGAAGCATTTGCATAACACATTCAACAAGTGAGACAAAAATTGCAGGCTAGTACTAAACATAACAAAATTATAAAATATGCTCACGACGATGCCATGTATTCAATGAAGGTTATTTGGTGATGGTTTATTTACGGAAGGAGCGGTTTCCTAGAGGAACCTACCACAAATTGAAGTATAAGAAAATTGGTCCTAAGGTCGATTTACTAGTTGATCTCGATATTTCCCTTGTGTTTAATGTTTTTGACTTATATATCTTCCATGGGGATGATCTGGGTGATGAAAGTGATGCAAAGATGGATTCGCAATAGGTCATTATGAGCAAGAAAAAGGAAAAGATTGTGCATATTTTAGATAAGAAGACCCTTCATACTCGACAAGGCCAATACAACCGATATTTGGTCAAGTGAGAAGGTGTAACACTAGCAGAGATTACATGGATTACAAAGGGGGACTCGCTAAACCTAGATCCCATTAAATGGCAATAGTTTGAAGACAATAACTTATAGGAGTTGTGTTCTTTTCAACCTGAGGAGAATGATGAAAGGATTTCCAAGGGTCATAACTTTTGACTCGGTTATCCGTTTGGGTTGAAATTTTATAGGGAGTTGTGTCTCGAAGAGTTCACCGTCGTGTCAATCTAACCCTTCAGATCAGACATCGTTTCGACACTTTTTTGAGGCCAAATTCCTTCATATAAAGCCTCAAATTGGGTTTTTAGTGTTTTTACGGGAATTTTTAAATTAGTAATTATCAGGTATCTCTTAGTTTATGCACCTAATCAGAAAAAGTGAGTTGACAAATAGTTTCACTCTAGTTATCTTTTAGTTATTGGTGTTTTAGAGTCATGTGAGAATTTTCTAAAATTAGTTGTTTTTCTTAAATTAGTTGTTTTTGAAAATCTCAAATAGTAGTTATAAGGGATTGAACTTCCATTGTAATGGTTAGGATAGAGAAGGAATAAAAAAGAGTTATTTTCCATTATCATATGTTTGCATGGTTTTTAGATCTCTTAAATGAATCATAATTTATTAGCTACATCACAAGCCAAGTTTAAAAGGTAAGAAAGTTAAAAACCTATTAAAGAAATCATTAATTCAAGTAAAAAAAAATGAAACTAAATCTTCATCATAAAGGTGGAACATGTGGAACATGGAGGTTTATCTAACTTACTCATTTCAAAAGAATCTAAAGAAACCAAACCACATATAAAATCAATATAAACCCAAAAAAAAGATCAAAAGAGGACCCCATTGTTAAATTTTACTTACATGTTTATGTGGAAAACAAAAACCTTTTCAAAACAATACATAGTGATAAAATTATAATCCATATGACATAACAATTTATTTGATAATTTGATATAAAAAATTATTATA
>ML828425.1:46567-56719 GCA_009831015.1 Picea engelmannii | reverse complement strand
ATATATATATATATATATATATATATATATATATATATATATATATATATATATATATACAGACTTATGACAAACTCATGACATGGATCACAAGATCCTTGACCTACAGAGAATGACTTGACAATAAATTTGCAAACGAGATCAGTGTTTGTCGTTTGCAAGTTTTCGAAGGCGAGCGAAGAGGATACACACTGCTCTTACTCTAAACTCAGACTCTTGCCTCTCATTCCCGATGATCTTAAATGAGACCCTTGAAGCTTTATTTATACTAACTTTTGTAAGTTACCGGTAGACGGGAAACTGGTGACTGTCAGTCATAAAGAAAGATTCCTTTCAAGTGGATGGGGCAGTTAGTGGACTCCAGCTGTTATCTCATCCCTCCGAGGCTCATCCATACGGGGACCCATAACAAATTTATGGAAAGACACGACAAACAAAATAAAGCAAAACACAGTGGAGTTCAATTGGAACCCATGGAATAGCCGAGACACCACTGTTGGCCCGATAGACATAAATCTAACTATTACAAATATGTAGGCCCATCATGCTTCCATTCTATTAATGATATTATGCTCACCAATTGAGTCGAAAGATTCTCCACTATCATCGCTATCAAAGTTGATTTGACTTGAAGGTGGCGAACCAGTGTATGCAAGGAGTATTAAACCATTGAAACATTTGTAGAACGGGGATCCCTGCATAGTTGGGATCAAGTCGTCTTTTGGAACACATACATCTCCATAAAAATTGCTAGAAACTTTATAACCTTGAGGAGCTGGTGGTTCATTCTAAATGTATAGTAGATCACTACCTTGGAAAGATAGGTTGAAAACGAACCAAGCATTGTAATGAGAAGCTTCTTCTACTTCTGAACGTAACCAATGCTTAAAAGCATCTTTGCTGCTTCCAAAGAACATAACATCTCGTGGGCAATATTTCCAGAGTAGAACAAATAACCAACCAGACCACCATATTTGGTTTTGATGGAAAGTATCACAATCAAAAAGTATCCAACATGAACCAACATACCTGGTTTGGTTCATAATGGCACAAAAGTTAGCATGTGTTAGGATTGGACTATATATAAACATATCTCTATCCTTGCATAGGACCACCTGTGATTGTCCCTCTGGAAATCCTATGACTACTAACAAAATAACTATTATTTGATATACAATGATTATTTGCTTGGATCTATTTTTCCAAGATATTTTTACAAACAGGATTGAATTTGATACAATGCTCCATGCAATCAAAACAATAGCAATATCTACAATGGTCACACAATAAGACCCATTTAAATCCCGAAGGAGCTGTAGGAATGATCTGTGAAGAAGATGCCATCATATTAATTTCTCGAACTGCTTGTGGGGCTGGAGCTGCTTCTCTAGTGAGTAAATCTACAATACAGTTATCCTTCCCTGACTTACATTGGATATCAAAATCAAATCTTTCAAGCCATTAACTCCATCTTAGAATTCTGTTGTTGCCCTATTCCAAAAGACGTTGGTTAGACAACATTCCTTTCATGTGCTTTAAATATGTCCTAACAATAAAATGAATAGGTTTTAAGAAAAGCCTGAATTTTTTAATTCCATTTTTTACTGCTAAGATTTCCTTATGGGAAGAAGGATATTTTAATTCTGTGTCTGAGAAACATCCATATGCATATACACAAACGTCTTCATGTCTTGCACTACTCTTTTGAGGTAAAACAATTGCACATGTCTCATTTGAGGCGTCAGTTTCAATGATCAATGGTAAAGAGACATCGGGAAGATGCAGTTTTGGAAGATCTTGAATCTTCTGTTTGATAATCTGAACAACCTTTGTCATGTTCTGATTCCAAGGGATCACACCTTTCAATATTTTTTGAAGGATTCTCACATCCTTTGCTTGGTGATCATATAACTATCTGATGTAGTTCAGACTTTCGAGGAACCTTTGTAGCTACTTTATATCCAAGATTTGGTCAGGAAATTCTGATAATTTCTTCAAGACATGTTCTTGTAATTCAACTGCTCCTTGGGAGAGTATCAAACCTAGATACTCGATATTTGTCTTAGCCCAACATAATTTGGACTTTCTTAGGACGAGACCATGGAGAAATAAATGATCATATACTATTTTGATATGAGAAATATGGGATCTGATATCTAAAGAACAAACTAACAGGTCATCAATATATACAATCACAAAAGATAAATGTTTAAAAATATCATCCATCCTTTTTTGAAACTCAGAAGGGGCATTTTTTAACCCAAAAGGCGTAACCTTCCACTGGAATTGTCTTCATGGGACTACGAAAGCAGTCTTATACCTGTCCTTTGGTGTTATTCCGATTTTCCAAAATCCACTTTTTAAATCAAATTTGTTGAATACATTACATTTGCTGATTTTCATAAAAAGAATTTCTTTTGATGGCATAGGTAATCTAATAGGTAATAGAGCTTTATTGATGGCTCTGTAATTTATAACCATTCTAGGTTTACCTCTTTTCTTTTCACTATGCTTATTAACATAGAATGCAGGACAAGCCCATGGGCTATGACTTGATTCTATCAGCTTTCTTTCTGGGATTTCAACAATTTCCTTTTGACAATATTCTGCTTCTGTGGGGGACATATGGTTAGCTGAAGCTTTTTGAGGGTCTACAAAATAATCTTCTTTGTATGGGAGATCTACAAAATATTTTTCTCTGGTCCAGAAGGCATCAGGGTAATCAGATGTACAATCTTTTTCAATCTTTTCCTTGATATCTCTAATTGATTTAAGACCATGCTTATCAACATTGTTAACAATCTTCTGGATCTTTGCTAACTTCTCGGCTGATCTTTCTATTTGAGGTATAGGCTTTGTAGACCTTATTCTGGATTCATATGAAGATTTACTGGTAATGGAGATAGATTTACCCATAACTGAAAACTGTACAAAACTTTCTCCTACAGTAAATGGCAAACATTTATTTACAAAATCTTGTCCTAGGAGGACATCTGCTCTAGTGTCAAAGCAATATAGATTCACGGGGACTCTGACACCTTTTAATAAGATTGGAAAATCTAGGGTGAACGAATGGATTTTGATTTCAGTCTTATTGACAACTCTGAATGAAATATCAATAGGCTGCCAAAAATATGATGGAATTGCACCATACTTAGCACAAGAATTCATGGCTCCAATATCTAACTGAGCATCCAATGTATAAGTCAAATATCCAAAAACGTTAATATCTATTTAATGACTAATCTGTCTTCAAACCCATTCAATTGATTGTGAGTGGTAGGCTCTGAAGATTGATGTGCCTCGATCTGTGAAGTATAGAATGCATTCTGTTCTATTTCTCTTTCAAAGAGCTCATCTTGCTTTTTCTTCAAAACTTTAGCTCTTCTTTTTTATCTTGACAGATTTCCAGATTTCTTTAATCATTGTTTCATTTTCTCTTATAGAGTCTTCTAATGTGCTAATTGCTTTATCCATTAAACTGACATCTTGCAATTCTTCATCTTCTTCTACATCATCAAGCACTTTGACTGGGTGTTTATTAGCATAAGATTTGTGCTTATGTAGATTACTTGGCTCAGCACTGTGAGGGGAGTATCTTGTTGGCTAAGGGTTATGGGGAGCAAAAACATAATCAAGAGGAAAGTAATTTTGTACATTCACCATGCTTGGTTGCTGATGGATTTTTATTTTGGAATCAAGGGCTTGTATTTGGGCACGTAATCTGTTAGCAATTTGGAATTGCCCAGGGGTTAATTGAGTTAACCTTGATTGCAATGTAGATATGCGTTGGAGAAGAGCCGGAAGCTCTTCAAATGTGGTAATCATTTTAGATCTAGAAAATTCATACATTCTGGTAAATCATGAGAATGTTCAGACGAGTAGTCAAGGGAACCAGGTTGGGAAGGAGTCTTAGGTTCAGAGTCTGTGAGGGAAAGGTATTCACCTTTTGATCGGGTAGAAACTAAGTCCCATTCCACTGGATCATAGCCAATAGAACAAAGATCCATTATTTTCTTTTGAAACTTAGTATTCTTCCGCAGAGGACGCTGTGAAGCCTAGTGGCCAGGCTTTTTACAAATATAACATTTAGTATTGCTAGACTGTGTAGGTTTAGACCTGTGCTTAAAACATGCTTTTCTAGGATAGGAGTGTCTACGGTGGGAACCAAATTTCTTTGGGAATTTACCTTTAGATTTTCTAAAGGATTTTTTTCGTTTGCACTTGAAACAACCACAATCAGATTTACATTTGTCTAAATGATCTTTCTTAGCTGAACATCCAAAATGATATGTCTAGGAAAAAATATCACATACACTGGAATCAAACCCAAGTTGTTTCTTAACAGACTTATGGGTTTTTCTGCGAATACATTCTTTTTGTAGTGTAGTGACTATGTGTTCATGCAAACCAACTAAAGATAAATCATCTATTTCAACATTTAGCTGTTCTAGTCTTTCTCTAACTAGGTCTGGAATTTTACCAGGCATGGCAGAGAGATATTTTCTGATATATGCAACATTTTCTGGATCTGGGGTGTGGTAGAGAAGATCTTGCTTAGTGCAGAGGAATTCAGGAAGTTGGCTTATATGAAATAACTTTTGACATATAAACATATTAGAATAATGATCATAATCAATATTTGTATTTCCATAAAATTCATGAACTATTGCTTTGATTAGTTCATCGATTGGAGTATTGTGATTCATGATCCTAAGCTTATCTGTTTCACATACTCTGTCCCACCAGAGTGAAAGGTTTCCTGTGAAACCCCATGTCAACCTTAAGGCCAATTCGTTCCATGCTACATGATTTCTATAAATAGATTTCTGGGTTCTAGCCCAGGCTTGCCATTTTTGGAAGATAATCATCATTTCGTTTCTTGATCTGCAGTTTATGTTAGACACAGGAGCAGGGTCTATATTCTCACGGCTAAAACTAGCATGCTTGTCAGAATTCGCAAGATCAAATGGCACTTTCTTACTTGAACCATATTTTTCATTACACCATTTTTCCCATGTAGTTTGGAAAGGATTTCCTGCTGCATCATCTTCAAAAGATCTAGGGCCAGTAGAAGACTGTCCTTCTTCTATTCCTTTTATGCTTATAGGTACAAGTGAAAATTTAGGCAAAGTTTGTTCCAACTTGGATATTTGTGATTTTACTAGCTCTAACTTTTCAGACGCTAGTAATGCTACTTCCACAATCCTATGATGTGGTCTTAAAGAATCAATACTCAACTGTTTTAATGTAAGATATTTTTGTTTACTAGTTGAGTCTAATAATTTGAAAGAAGTTTGTTCTGCTAATTCATAATATGAGATAGGAGAAGGAGGACTTATTTCTTTTCCAAATTATTTTTTCAAATCTTGTATGGTAGATTGGATAATATCCAGTTTTTCTGTGAGCTTCTTGAGTTTCTCAACAAAAGATTGTTGATGATGCTCCATATTTTCTAAATCTGAATGGATTCCATTCATATGAATTTTAGTCTGCAATACATCTTGTGCAAGGTCATCTAGATTTTGTGCTAGGCACACAGACTGATAATTAGAATAATTTTTCAATCTAATCAAGTCTGATGATTTTTCAGCATCAACTTTTCTATACTGAATAAAATCTAGATCTGCTGTCAAAGAATCAATCTTGAATGTAGGATTAAAATTTCCTGGTCCAAGGTTTCTTTGTGGTAGGGTAGAAGTTTTTTCTTTATCAGCTCTCGGGAGAGGGTATTGCATCATGTTGTTTTGCCTTGGGGATGAAATCTACAGGCATTCAACACTGTTTGAATGTTGTCCGAGATGCTTAAATTTAGAAGAGAATGTTTTAAATGAAGGGGAGGATGAAACAACATCTAAAACATAATGTTTTTCAGGGAGTTGTGTAGGTATTCATGCTTTATAGAATCTACATTTTGAGGATATGGTTTTATGTTGTATCAAATGGTTGTCCAATTCAGATCTACTAGGCACTGGTTTATAAATGGGGTATTGGAATGTGGAACTAGATGAAGAGGTTTGTGAACCAGATGATTGTCTTTCATAATTTCTTGTAGGAATTTTGTCAATTCTACTATTGTTAGATCTACCAATCCTTAGTATAGGATTCCCTTGAGAATTTGGCTCAATTGATAATTTTTGGGATTTTGATGGATGGAATTTGGGTTGGAGTGCTTGATAGTCAGTTTTCCATTCATCTGTGATAGTGAGTTGAGAAAAACCCAAAGTAAGAGGAGTGACATTTCCGGGACCAACCATCATGATATCGGAGGTAGCGCACTTAAGGAGGTTAGGGTTGAGTGCAGGCATTGTAGTAGATACAAAACGAAGACAAGTTGTAGTATGTAACTGGGCAATTTCAGAGGGGGTTGCCATATCAAAACCTATGAACTATACATAGGCTTTCAAAAGAGAATAGATAAACGGATCAGTAAGAGAAATCTGATACCATGGGAGTACAGAAGACCAAACAGGGCCATTATGAAGAGGGGCTTGAAAACCACTGATCAATGCATCATTGAATTGATTATGTCTTGAATCTAAGACACACAATAATGTTGATGTATTTAATCTAGGGCGAACCAGAGGATTAATGCCAAGCTGTAACAAACCTATATGAACATACTTGTATCCATGTAGGATCATATACAGACTTCTGACAATAAAGTTTCTTTATAGTGATTCACTTTTATAATTTAAGTGAAATGCATTTTACAATAAAGTTATGAGATAACTCAAGGTTGCATGAACTTTTTCAAAAAGTAACTTAAAAAAAAGACTCGAATTCAAGACTTCTTATTTATAATGATTTACTTTTATAATTTAAGTGAAATGCAATAACAATAAAGTTATGAGATAACTCAAGGTTACATGAACTTTTTCAAAAAATAACTTAAAAAAAAAAACTTGAATTCAAGATCTCTTATTAAATAAAATAACTTTCAATGATGTGAGTTAATGCAAAATATATATATATATATATATATATATATATATATTAATATCCAATTAAAAAATCTAATATTTAAACTACACTAGTGCAAATATCACCCAGGGTTTTACAATCATAGAAGACACAAACTACTTATTATAATATACCAAAATATAATCCAGGGTTTTACAATCACGGCATGAATACTTTATACACTGCTTAACCTATCACCGTATATTGGAAGCAGAACATTAACTAAAACATGGCATTATTATGAAATGTGGTGGGACAGCATAACCTATACAGACGATACTAATACTCACTGTAAAATATGATAACTGGCTTCAAAACACTATAAAACATGAAATCTGAGGCTGGCCTTTCATCGTTGTTATCAGAGGCCTCTGTTGAGCATACTCTCTACCCTCTTCATGGATATCATCCGCTCCATCTCCAACTTCTTCCTCTGTCTTGCAATGAAGTCCTCTGCCTCTGTATCTACATGTTCWTCCTCAACTTCATCGTCTTCTTCCTGAGATATCTTAATTGTGCGACCATCCGCTGGTTCARCACCATGACCCAATTTAGTCTCASGACTRTTAATTTTATCTGAATCTTKTCCCCAACAAAAATCCMAAAAAACAAACAAACGAAAACAACTTTACCTGGMTGTGCAGCACGGCGTTCGCCAACTTTCGGAACTTGAGGAGAGRCCTGCACGGTGTTATGGACGCGAGAATAATTATTGTTATTTTCCTCTTTAGATTTTCGCCCACCAAATAGCCATGAACTCCAACCAGAACTCTGCTGCTGTTGTTGCGGCTCTGGATTCTTGTGTGGCTCCGGAGTCTCGGAGAATCGTACCCGGGGTCTGGTGGCCATCACTGATACAGAGATACAAAATTTTACTTCAGAGATGTTGATCGATATCTATGCCCCGGTCTGCAAATATCGTTTCGCCCTGCGAGGGTATATATACTGATAGGTAGCTTAGGGTTTAAGCACATGGAAATGAATAAAAAATCAATACTCTCCCGATTGTCTTACTTTTAATATTCCCATAATCTTATTATGCCTTCCATGGTGAGTTAGCTTGCACACGACATATTCGTACTTCGAATGAGTTTGTTTTTAGACGACATATTCGTACTTCGAGCAGGATTTCGAAGCGGTTCCTTATCTTAACATACGGTGTTACTGTGTTGGGTAGATTGATAAAGTTCAGGTTGTTCCCATGTGGGTCTGTTCACGTGCCAGAACTATTCTGCCAGAAAAATATCAGAATGAACGATCGGCAGGCCATCCCTCTTTTTTTGTGCCAGATCTATTCTGCCAGAAAAGTATCAGAATGAAGGATTCGGCAGGCAATCCCTTTTTTATGTGCCAGATCTATTCTGACAGAAAAAATATCAGAATGAAGAGTCGGCAGGTAATCCTTTTTTTTTTTGGTGTGTGGTTAGGAAAGATCAGAATTTAGGTTTAGCCCTTTAATCTACCAATCCACAGATTTAACCCTTTGAACACTCTTATTAACAGAAATATAACACAGAGTGTGTTTAGGTGAGATTCTTCCAGATTTAACCCTTTGAACACTCTTATTAACAGAGATATAACACATAGTGTGTTTAGCTGAGATTCTTCCAGATTTAACCCTTTGAACACTCTTAATTAACAGAGATATAATACAAAGTGTGTTTAGCTGATATTTTTCCACACACTCCTGTTTTTTGTTAATTGTGAACGCCAAAAGGTTTTCGTTGGTCCAGAAAATGAAACGTTTATTCACATCTCTCCACTTTGTAACAAAACTTTATTTTTTGTTAATCACTTAGACGTGGCAATCAGCTAATCACCATAATCAATTTTAAATATGATCAAGTAACAGTGAAAAAAATAAACATGTAAACCGATGCCTTTATAATAGTGAGGAAGTTAGTGGTTGAAATCACAACCATTGATTTATTGGAACGACCAATAATATTCCATCAATATTTAATCTTGTCCATACAAAACTAATTAAGCACTAAAAACCTTTTAAATGTGTCCATTGTCAATAGGTGTACGCTTCTGTGTAAGGTTGAATTTTCTCAAGGGTTTTGACTCATGAACCATAATGGAAAGTAGATTTTTTAAAATGAGTTTACTTCATATTTAAGAAATCAAAATTTAAATTTAAATTTAAATTATGATGAGTTTCATTAATTAAAGAATATTATGAGTTCAAATCCATAGGAGTATTGTAGGGTAGGATATGTATACCTCACTAAGTTTTATAAGTCAAATCACTCGAGTGAGGGGTCTCATGAACCAATTTGATGTTTAGCTTGGCAATGACCTTAAAAATAAATTATTATTATTATTATATACCATATAAATTTATATGAATGCTTAAAATTATAAAAAAATTGAAAGAAATATATTGTCTAGTATATAAGGGTTAAAGAGTGTTTTTAATATATTAATAACATATAAATATTAGTAAGTTTAAAATTAAGCATGTGTGGGGTGGTTGAATAGATGACTTCAAACTAGAATAGTATTCACCCTTTAAGAACTGCAATAACATATTGGTTCTCCTTGTTTTCTCTTCTTCCTCTCTTTGTTGTTAGATGCCTAAAACCCTATTTGCCACATAGGAAGCTCTCTCATCTGTAACATTTTATATAGTTATTTGGGTATTACAAAGCTCGAGTCTTCGACATATCCCCTAGCTCTCCATATAGACCTACTATGTGTACTATCTGAAATCAAACCTTCTACCACAAATTTAATTAGAAATGGAGGATTTGACCAAGACAGGTAAAATCTTATTATTGGAAGGACTTTAATGAATTATCATTGACTAGAAAAAGATAAAGGGTTATATGAATATGTTCATGTTGCCTCTCAAAATGATTTCCCCCCACCTAGTAAGGACTATGGTGTAAAAATTAAAATATTAATGATTCAAAAGCCAATCTTTCTATTATTAGTCTATTATTAGTCTCTTTGCTTGTTGCTCCTTGGAAAAGAAGAATGAATTAAGTGAATTGGAACCTTTTAACTTCATGAGATGATACAAAGCATTTAATATTGTTAGAATCTTTATTAATTTCCAATTAATCTATTAGTTAAACTACAATAAGGAAGAAAAAACATATAAAATAAATAACTCAATTTGAGTAATCCTCATCCCAAACTTACAAAAATTGTTTCATATCATCATTGTATTTGAATGTATTT
>ML828425.1:25740-42661 GCA_009831015.1 Picea engelmannii | reverse complement strand
ACCTTCTCTGAATCCATCTTCACTCCTTCTGCTAAGATGACCAAACCTAGAAATACCAAACTTTCTTGCAGGAACCTACATTTCTTTAGGTTTTCATAAAGCTAATGTTTTCTCAACGCATCCAATATAATTTTTAAATGCTGCAAGTGATCTTCTTTGTTGTTACTGAAAACTAGGATGCCATCAAAATAAACAACAAAAAACCTACCAATATAAGGTCGAAGCACAGTATTCGTCAACCACACGAAAGTAGTAGGTGCATTGGACAGCCTGAATGGCATCACCATCCATTCATATAGTCCATCCTTGGTCTTGAAGGCAGTTTTCCATTCATCCCCTTCATGAATCTGGATCTAGTGGTATCCACTTCGCAAATCAATTTTATTAAAATATTTAGCTTCAACTAGCACATCCATCATGTTGTCTAAGCCTTGTATAGAATGTTAGATGTTATTGAATTTACAGAGAAATTAGGTTTACCAATATATTTAGATCTTATTTTCCATTAGCATTTATATCATGTATTGAAAATAAGAGCAACAATAACAAGCACAAGAAGACATAAGAATTTATCCTGGAAAAACCCCAAATGGGGGAAAAACCCAACCAAACTTTCTTAGAGAGATTATGTCCAAACAAGTCCAACCATGAACCAATAGATAAACCCTAGCACAATGGCTAGATAAAGATACAACCATAAATACCATCCAAGCTACAACAACAACACAATACAAGAGTAGCACACCTCTACCAATGGTAGTGCACAAGAGAGAGTTACCACACAGACTGAACAATGAGAAACTTTTGCTACTGCAGTTGCTATGTCACCTTCCTCAAACTTGCGCCTTCCTTTTTTGTGGACGAGAGAGTGTGAATGAGTGTATCAAATGAGCCAAGGTGCCTTGTATTTATAGTCTTCTTGACCTCCTTACTCTGTCGAATTCTCCTTTGGGATGGTGTCACTTCATTATTCTTTATTCTTCTAGGTCGACTTCTCTTCTGGGGTATTTCCACATTTGTTCAATGGTTCTCTTGCTTCAGGAATATTCTTCTTGTCTAAGAAAGGTCATCGAGGAGGGAAAGTACCTCCCACAACTACCAAACATCAACACTCCCTCTTGCCTAGGGAGATATCTTTCACAATGTCTTCTTTTGGTAGTCCACTGACTACTTTGCAATCAACTAGTAGCACATAGATACTACCATGCCATTGGTAGCTCGAATAATCCATCATAGTCTCCAAGACTATGATGCAATCAACCAATAGCACACAACTACCCATAATGTCTAGTAGTACACAACTACTGCAGTAGTTAAGTAGTATACAACTACTACCATAGTCCTCCTGATTGTGTTGCGATCAAACAGTATCACACAACTACTTCCAAGCGGTCTGGTAGTCTCCATGGAAATCAACTAGTAGCACACAACTACTACAATTCCATCCAATGGAACACAAATGTTGTCAAATCATAGTAGTACACAACTATTGTCATAGTAGTACACAACCATTGTCTAGTGGTACACAACCACTGCTATAGTAGTATAAAAATATTGTCCAGTGATACACAATCACTGCTAGTGGTACACAACCACCATAGTAGTACACAACTATTGTCCAGTGATACAAAATCATCGCCAGTGGTACACAACCACCGTAGTAGTACACAACTACTATCCAATGATACACAATCATCGCCAGTGGTACACAACCACCGTAGTAGTACACGGCTACTGTCTAGTGATACACAATCATCGCTAGTGTTACACAACCATTGTAGTAGTACACAACTACTGTCCAGTGATACACAATCACCGCCAATGGTACACAACTACCATAGTAGCACACAAATATTGTTCAGTGACACATAGTCACCACCACAGTCTCCAAGACTACGTTGTGATGTTTCTCCTCTCCCAATAGTATTATTCACACTTAACCACCTTGCATGGCATAGGAAATACTAGTATTGGACAATGCATTACCCCCTCAGTCACCTCACTTGACCGATCTATGGAACCCTTGGCCAGAGGGGTTAGCCGGCTAGAGGAGAAACACCACACCTCCCTCTCAACGAGGTTGTACATTCTACATCACGCCAAGATTGTATCTAAAGTACTCATACTTCACTCTAGACAGAGGCTTGGTGAGAATGTCCACTATTTGCTTGTTTGTGGATATGCACCAGAGATCCACAATTACTCTCTGCACCATGTCTTGGATGTAATGGTATTTGATCTCTATATGCTTTGAATTTTCATGGAAGACATGATTCTCTGAAATCTTCACACAACTTTGATTGTCACAATGTATCAAAGTTGGCTCCAACTCTAGATCAAATATCCCTGCAAGCAACTTACGAAGCCACATTACTTCATGGCTTGCAACAATAGTTGTGATATACTCTGCCTATGCTATATTGAGTGCCAGTGATGTCTGCTTTCTGCTTAACCATGAGATCATACCTGATCCCAAACTAAAGCAACATCCATATGTGCTTTTCTGGTCCAGTGCACTCCCTACCCAGTCAGAGTCTATATAACCTTGCGACTTCAAATCTCCATCAAAGACATATCTCAATCCATATTCAATTGTACCATGTAGGTACCTCAACACATGTTTTGTTGCTATCCAATGTACATGTCTAGGATCAACCATGTACTGATTCAAAGTTCTCACTGCAAAACATATGTTTGACCTAGTGTTAACCAGGTACATCAAGGATCTGATAAATTTCCTGTACATCGTGGGATCCAACAAATATGGAGATGAATCACTCAAGATCTTCATATTTTTCATCATAGGTGTGGACATGGACTTTCTGTCCACCATCCTGAATCTTTGCAGGATCTCAACAATATGTTTTTCTTGGCTAAGGAAAATCTCATCCAACCTCTGATACACCTCCAATCCCATGAAATAGTGCATCAAACCCAGATCTTTAACTTCGAACTCTGAAGTGAGTTCCCTCTTGCACCCATCTGTTAGCTTCTCATCCCCTGTAATAAATAGGTCATCAAGGGGCAACCATCCCCAAGCTCATCAAAATAACTGTCTGTCATATCCTGCCCTAGGTGCTTGCTTGATCCCATACAAATATTTATTCAATATGAAAACATGAGTCTCCTTCTCATGTATCTTGTGGTTGCTCAATGCACACTTGTTCTGGCCACTGGAGCAAGTGTCTCATCATAATATTCTCCCTCTTGCTGGGAGAATCCTCTAGCCACAAATATTGCTTTGTACTTCTCTATGTTTCCATTTGCAACATGCTTGATCTTGTAGATCCACTTGGAAGTCACCATTGACTTCCCTACTGGTCTCGAAGCCACTTTCCACACATACTTCTTCATGATGGACTAATTCTCTTCCATCATGGAATCCTTCCACACGCTTGCTTCTTAGAAGCTTTCTCATAAGTGGAAGGTTTTGAATCAATGATCTTCCTCATCAACACCACATAGATGGAAAGTTGTGTGGTCTCTTTCTCTATCTAGAATTGAGGCAAAATCCATATCCTAGTCCTTCTTACTAGATGCATCCTCTGTCACTATAGCAAAGTCCACTGAAAAAAGGGAATCCTCCTAGGAGATCTCACATCTCCTAGAATCCTTTGAAGCTATGATCTAGCCTCCTCAACTCATGGCATCTGTCTATCAGTCTTGGAAGATGCCTCTCTCTCCCCCGTGAATCTGAGGGGGAACTTCCTCTGAGTCAAATAACTCTCTCTGATATCAGGATCACTCTGAGTCTGCATGATCCCTCTGGAGCTTGACTCCCTCCAAGTCTATATAATCTCTGGAGTCATCTGCTCCCTCTGCATGTGTTGACCTCCTCTTAAGTCTAATCTCCTATGAACTGTCCTAGGGAGGATTCTCCTCCCTATTGGATCATGAGGGATGACTTGCTCTGAACTCTAGCTCCTTCTGAGCTGGTACTTGGTGGGACTACCTCCCTCACCACTGGTGGAGCCATTTCCTCTCTTCATGATATGGCTCATCAATGCCATATGTTTGTATCCCCGTACAAAGTATCACAGGACCATGATGGTCTCTTCCTGGTCACTGCAATGATCATGGGTAGGCCCTTTTGGCTCTACTGAATCTTCCTAATGTTATGCAGAGTGATCAACTGAACTAGATGGATATGTATGGTCATCTTCAGAGCCTTCTTCTCCTTATAATCAATCTCCATATGAGATACTATGTATCCCACAAAAGTTCCCTTCTTGCCCGATTTTTTTGAGTTTGTCCTCTTCTCCTTCATTACATGGATGTGTACGGTCATGCACACAACTTCATGTCTAGATAGTCTACTCCATGTCTCAGCTAGAGACCATCTAATATGTTACCTCCTGCAACCATTGTTATAGCTCCCTCTTAGGGATATCACATGTGACCTTCCCGGAACAAGAGTAAAAACAACCAAGAAAATCTCCTAGAGGAGATCAATTTCAAACAAGTGCATCATTAATACCAAACAATGAGTATTTACTTAATAATCATCGTATCAACAACATTCAAGTGTTACTAAACATTTGATAGTAATGGAACTCTAAATACTGTTATTCTAGTTACAACACTTACTTAAGCTATAACAATATGAAATATCAAGCCTGATATGCAAACCTGGAATCTAGTTGTTGTTGTCCCATTTGAGTTGTCTTCTACTTCCCGATCATTTGTTTTGGAAGAACCACTATCTAAAATACATACTCTTCATCCTTTGACTCCTTTTCCTTTTCCTGGGGTGCATACTCTTCCATGTCAATTGCATGTGCATGATGATTCGCTTGTTCATCCTTATGGGGACATTGAGAGGCATAATGTCCCAGCTTATTAAAGTTGTAGCATCTGACTTTTGACGCATCCTTCTTATAACGTGGTATTTTATCTTTCTTTGGAATGACTTTTCTTCTCTCTTTCATTTTCTTCACATGAGCAAAAAGATCTTGGTTTTCATCGTCATTTGTCTTCCGAGATTTGGATATTAGCATGGATTCTTCTTGGGTACAATCTGACCATAACTTGTCAAACTTGGGTAGTTTTCTTCTTGCACAAATCCCTTGAACAAATGGGTCCCAAGAGGAAGGAAATACATTGAGTGTAGTAGTCATGAGCTCAGTTTCATCCATTGGGTCTCCAATAGTTGCTCACTAGTCCTTGATCTGCGAGATTTTCATGAAATAGTTGGAGACTGTTTTTGACTTGTTCATTGCCACATTTTTGAGTTGATGCATTAGAGTAAGCTTCTGGCTGGTGTTCTTTCTTTCATAAATTTTGGTTAGGGAATCAAACATTTTCTTCGGTGTCTTCAATTCTGATACATTCGGTATTAGATGATCCTTAATTGAGTATATCGAGATCCTCTTAGCCTTGACTTATTTCTTCCTGAACTTTTCTTTGGCTTTGTCTTCTTCTGGTTCTAGAAGTAATTGCTTGACATGATCCAATAACTCATTCTCTTATAGAATGAGGAGTACCCTATTCTTCTAGGATCTGAAGTTATCTTCTCCATCTAGTATATATTCAACTCTCATACTAGTACTCATTTTCATCAGTAGAAACCCTAGATCTGAAAATTTTCAAATTTCTGAACTTCATGGAATTGCAACTAGAGTGTTGCAGGGGGTGTGCTAGGGTAGGGCGAACTTCTCTATGGTGAAATTAATCCCAACGCCTTGGAACTAGTTCTCAACAATCTTGACAAAGATATTACGGTGCAACAACAAGGTATTGCTGCAAACAATCTTCCCTCTACTAGTTAGACTATTCTGAAGGTAACCAACTCTGATACCATGTTAGATTTTATTGACTTTACAAAGAAATCAAGTTTACCAATATATTTATATATTATTTTCCATTAGAATTTATATAATGTACCGAAAATAAGAGAAACAATAACAAGCACAAGAAGACACAAGAATTTATCCCGGGAAAACCCCAAATGGGGGAAAAACCCAACCAACCTTTCTTAGAGAGATTCCATCCAAACAAGTCCAACAATGAACCAACAGATAAACCCTAGAACAATGGCTAGCTAAATATACAACCAAAAATACCACCCCAGCTGCAACAAAAACACCATACAAGAGTAGCGCACCTCTACCAAGGGTAGCACACAAGAGAGAGTTACCACAAAGAGTGAACAATAAGAAACTTCTGCTACTGTAGTTGCCGCATCACCTTCCTCAAAATTGCACCTTCCTTTTCTATAGATGAGAGAGTGTGAGTGAGTGTATCAAATGATCCAAGGTGCCTTGTATTTATAGTCTTCTTGACCTCCTTACTGGACCGACTTCTCCTTTGGGATGATGTCACTTCATTATTCTTTATTCTTCTGGGCCGACTTCTCTTCTGGGGTATTTTCACATTTGTTCAATGGTTCTCTTTCTTCTAGAATCTTGTTCTTGTCTAAGAAAGGTTTTCTAGAAGGGAAAGTACCCCTCACAGCTACCAAACATCAACATCGATATTTGATGGTAATTTTATTGATTGCTCTGCTATATGTGCACATCCTCTATGTATTATCCTTTTTGGGAGTCAACAATGCCGGTACAACACATGGACTCATGCTTTCTCTTACCACGCCTTTCTTTATAAGTTTTGTCAATTGTCGATTGAGCTCTGCATGTTGTGTAGGACTCATCCTATAGGCGACCTGATTAGGCAAAGATGATACTGATATTATATCAATGTAATGTTGAATATCCCTCTTTGGTGGAATACCATCAGGTAGTTCATTAGGGGCAACATCAACATATTATTCTAATATATTGGCCACTTCAGTAGGGATTGGTATGTCTTCCCTGACTCCTTTTTGCACTATTAATGCATAGTAGAATCTCGTTGCCTTCATTTCCTTAACAATCTCTCTTTTTGACAACATATTCTCAGCTTTCCCCTCATCCTTATGGGGCAATAAGACGACTTTTGATCCATCCTTGCAAAAGGTGTAGGTATTATTTTCTCCATTATGCATGAATTTTTTGTCATATTTCCAAGGCCTCCCCAATAATAGATGACATGCATCCATCATAATGACATTGCACCCGACTTCATATTTATAAGTATTACCGATGGAAAAATTGATCAAATATTTTTTATTAATGATGACTTCATTCACTTTTTTGAACCATGCAATTTAGTAAGGATGGGAATGTGTTTCACAACATAATTTCAACTTATCTACCATCTATTTGGAAACCATATTCTCACAACTACCACTGTCAACAAAAACTTGACATACCTTTCCCTTGTAAGTGCATCTAGTTCGAAAAATATTTGTCCAAATCCAAGAAACTTCATTACCACTACTCTACCTTTACTCTTTTTCGGGAATCACTATTGACCTATGTATCATGCGATTCTCCCCCATATTGGGAGGGACTTCATATTTATCTCCTTCTCCTTCATTCTTAACTTGGACCAAGTTTAAACTAGGTTTTTGTCCTTGCTTCAGCTCTTGCATGTTATAATTTGGGAATTCAAATGCTTGATGACCCTCTACACCACACCTAAAACACACATAAGGTCCTCCTTTTCACCACCCTAACCTCAACCCCTCTAAAAACCTCTTCCTTGTGGTTGATTCAGGTTACCTTGTCGAGTATCTTATGCTTTCTCAACTCATTGGGATGATTCACCTCTGCCATAGTTAAAACCACCCCGTGAGTTAGACGATGTACCCTTCCTTGATCCTCTATTCCTTTGAGAAAATTGTCGTTTTTTTTTTCCTCAGCCTTTAAGGATAATTGGTATGCCTCTTTCACGCTGTGAACCCTATGCATGCTTAGTTCATCTTGAATAGAAAATTTTAAACAATTCACATACCTTGCAACCAGTTGCTCATTAGTCTCCTGGTGATCCACGTGAATGGACAACTGATAAAACTCATTTGTGAGTTCCTCCACGGTGGACATGTTTTGTTCCAAGTTATGAAATCTGCGAAAAAGGGTCTAGGCATAGTCCAAAGGCAGAAGTTTTTCTTGCAATTTCTTTTTCATCTTATTCTAGGTCCTAATTTTGTCTTTTCCTTTTCTTGTTCTGTCTTTCTGCACATGATCCCACCAGATCATGGCATGACCCTTCAACTTGGTGCATGCAAATTTCACCTTATTTTCCTCTGTCACAGGCTTCCATTCAAAAACAATTTCCATAGCGTTCAACCAATCTATTAACTCCTCTGGTTTAATACTCCTTGCATATTCTGAAACTTCCATTTTGATCCCATCATTTCTCCCTTCTAGAGCCCCGAACATCCTTTCTTCAAAAGTCATGCACTCTAATTGTTCTTCTCCATGTTCTTCATGTTCTATGTGTTGATATACATCTCCTTGGTCTATCTCCTCATCAAACACTTTTCTTTGTATTATTCTCTGACTAGCTAGCACCTTTGTAAGATCTGCTACTTGTCTTTGCAGGTTTTTCATATCTTTATGCATCTGAGCAAGATCTGCTCTTCCTCTTCCTCTCTCAGCCATCTTCCTACTCTGATACTAGATGATGTAGCCAATAAACTTTGATTCATTCACAAGATATAAAAACCACGCAAACACACGAGAATGGGAAATAACTCTCTTTTGTTCCTTCTCCATCCTAACTATTACAATAGAAGTTCAACCCCTTATAACTACTATCTAAGATTTTTGAAAACAACTAATTTTAGAAAAAAAACAACTAATTTTAGAAAATTCTTGCATGAATCTAAAACTGACCAATAACTAGAAGTTAACCAAAGTGACACTATTTGTCAACTCTCTTTTCTTATTAGGTGCATAAACTAAGAGCTAACTGATAATTACTAATTTAAAATTTTCCGTAAAAACACTAAAACCCCAATTTGAGGCCTTATATGAAGGAATTTGGCCCCGAAAAAGTGTCGAAACGATGCCCGATCTAGATGATCAGATCGACATGATAGTGAACTCTTCGAGACACACTCACTGTAAAATTCCAGCCCAAACGAATAACTGAGTCAAAAGTTATGACCCTCGGAAATCCCTGCATCAACTTGCCTCCTAGTTTCAAAATTGCCCCATTTTTCATTTTACTTGCTATTTTCCTTCCTCGATTTCAAAATCAAGCCTGACCTCAAAATTGGGCCCCGTTTATTTTGTTACCGATTCTTCTCCGTTCCATTCTTAATTTGAGTGGTCATTTCTATTTCAAATTCGAATAAATACTTGCTATTTGAACTTGTTCCCTTATGGGTATATTGGGCCTTCCTCAACCTCCTTGTTTTCCCTTAATTTTCTCCTTTTATTTGAACCGTTCGCAAGTAGGATCATTGTTTAAAAATTTAAAGTTGGTTAAAAAGGTCTCAATTTGGAGATCGACTTCGATCCTGAAATCAGACCCTTTCTTACCTTAGTAATTTGCCCCCTTTTGATTTCCAAATTAGGCCCAATTTCAAAATTGAGCCGTTGTACTATACCTAAGGAGGTAATATGGGAGGTACCCAATGGGAATGAGGTTATGTCTTATTAGTGGAGACCATTCAATGTAAAGTGGACTAGGTCCACCATGGTATTAAATTAAGGCCCACTATGGTAGATAGATATAATAAATGGGTAGTTAGATATAATAAATGAGATTTCTAGAAGATTCCTTCTCTAGAATGTTCCTAAGAGATAGATAATGCTATAGAAGGAAATGTAAGCAATGTAATTGAGAGGGTGAAGTATATTGTTAATGTACAAGCAAGTATTGCTTGAGGAGTTTTATCATTCCTTAAGGATTAATATATGGTGTTACCCTACCTTAAGGGTTTTCTCTATTTCTTGTGTTCAATGTCTCAGTGAATGGCTTGGTGTTTATCATTGGTTTATTTATGAAGCATATTTGTAGATCTAGTATTGGTATATAACATTTGGTATCAGAGCTCTTTCCTTCGGAAAAGAAGGGAAGTAATTTTTGGTTATGTTTGCAGAATATTTTTTAAGAAAAAAGGGGGCGACACACTTCAGGCTTAGATCTGAAACTTTTTGCTAAGAAATTGTAGAAAATAATTGGATATTTGGATTCCTCTCAGAAAAATTCCCGAATTAAAAAAAAAAACAAATCAGTCGAAACTGAGTCCAGGAAGTAAAGTTATGAGCATTTTAAATTCAACAGTATTTTAGGGGTTTTCCAGAAAAAGTCGTGATTTTTCGAAGTAAGTTATTTTTTAAACCCTAGTTTTGGTTGCAGATTTCTCTCAACAATCTAACTTTTACTAGAAAGGAGGATGGTCCTAGTATTGAAGAATATCTCAAACATACCAAATCATTACGGGGAAATTATTGGCAATTTTGGGCAGGGGAAAATTTACTGAATGATGCTAGGGTATGGTGGAATGAACTTCCCTCTGAGAAATTTTCTGATGAAGCACTTGAAAAAATATTTTTAGACAAGTGGTCTTGTGTCAAGATTAAGGATAAAGAATGCAACAAGAGTTTTTTTTCATGTAGAAAATCTATATTAGAGGTTCATGGTTGTATTCATAAAGAAAATATCATTGTTTCTATTAACCCCAGTTGCAGGCATACTTTTATCAATGTTTAGTTGGTTAATATATTCCAAGTTGTTGCAAATAATATTCAAAGAACACAAGTTGAAGGTGAAAAAAATATTTTTTTTAAAGATTTGAAGATTACCATGGATAAATATGTATTGGATTCATATTTTTATGCTATGAATATGGATGAAGTGGATTTTGTTTGGGATATCCTTGGATAGAATCAGTGGGTACCATTAATATTAATGTGCAAAAGAAGTTTTTGAAGTTGTGGTATAATAAAAAGAAAATCACATTGCAAGATGTGTTTCTTAGTAAGATAGAAGGACCCATAGCAACAAGCATAGAAGTTCTTGTAGAGTCCAAAGTTGAATAAGAGGTAGAGTCTGCAAAATGAGATGAAACAAAGACACATGAAGGACACAATAATGAAGCCAAGGAGATAATTGACTCAAAGGGACATCAAGTGGCATAAATGATGAAAACAGATCTGATTCCTACAGATGTATATTTCTATCCACATCATATCGAGAAACACCAGTCATCAAGGCAGGGGCATGAGCATCAACAGACTTATGCACCAACAAGGAACCAGAAAGGAAACCAATCAAGAGGTGCAAGGAGGACTACTAGCACTACAGACAAACATAAGGCTAGAGAACACACTCCATGGAAACACCAGAGCGATGCAGATTAAGATCCAGGTGGAAAGGAAGTAATTGGACATCATATTCATCTTCCTTTAGGATGGATGGATGGTCATACTTGGTACCAGTTGGCTACAATTCTTAGCCGATCATATCATATGGTCTCTTCTCATGTTTCAGGGACGAAACATGCTTAAGGAGGGTGGAATGTACTATACCTAGGGAGGTAATATGGGAGGTACCCAATGGGAATGGGATTATGTATTATTAGTGAAGACCATTCAATGTAAGGTGGACAAGGTCCACCAATATGGTATTAAATTAAGGTCCACTATGGTAGTAGATATAATAAATGGGATTTCTAGTAGATTCCTTTTCTAGAATGTTCCTAGGATATAGATAATGCTATAAAAGGAAATGTACTAATGTTATTGAGAGGGTGAAGTATACAATTAATATACAAGCAAGTATTGCTTGAGGAGTTTTATCCTTCCTTAATGATTAATATATGGTGTTACCCTACCTCAAGGGTTTTCTTTATTTCTTGTGTTCAGTATCTCACTGAATGGTTTGGTGTTTATTATTGGTTTATTTCTGAAGCATATTTGTAGATATAGTATTGGTATATAACATTTGGTATCATATCTTTTTCCTTGGCCAAAGAAGGGAAGAAATTTTTGGTTATCTTTGTAGAAATTGTTTTAAGAAAAAAGGGGGTGGCGCACTTCAGGCTCATATATGAGACTTTTTGCACAGAAATTGTAGAAAAAATTGGATATTTGGGTTCCTCTCATAAAAATACCAAAATTCAAAAAACAAATCAGCCAAAACAGAGTCCAGGAAGTAACGTTAAATTCAACAATTTTTCAGGGTTTTTTTTCCGGAAAAAAGCCATGATTTTCTAAAGTAAGTTATTTTTTAAACCCTAGTTTTTGTTGCAGATTTGTCTTAGAAAGATGATTTTTACTGGAAAGTATGATGGTCCTAGTATTGAATAATAACTCAAACATACCAAATCATTACGGGGAATTGATTGAGAATTTTGGGCAGAGATAAATTTACTAAATGATGTTAGGGTATGGTGGAATGAACTTCCCTCTAAGAAATTTTCAGATGAAGCACTTGAAAATTTATTTTTAGACAAGTGGTCTCGTGTCAAGATTAAGAATAAAGAATGCAACAAGGGTTTATTTTCATGTGGAAAATCTGTATTACAGGTTCATGGTTGTATTCATAAAGAAAATATCATTGTTTCTATTAACCCTAGTTGCAGGCATAATTTTATCAATGTTTCAAAAACATTGTGGTTCTTCCGACAATTTCTAAACAGATCTCTCACCACAGAAACCTAAATGATCAGATTGCAAGTTACTGCAAAGAATATTCAAAGCACACGGGTTGAAGGTGAAAATATTCAAATTTTGAAAGATTTGAAGATTACGATGGATAAATATGTATTGCATTCATATTTGTATGCCATGAATATGGATGGAGTGGATATTGTTTTGGGATATCCTTGGATAGAATCAGTGGGTACCATTGATATTAATGCGCAAAAGAAGTTTTTGAAGTTGTGGTACAAGAAAAATAAAATCAAATTGTAGGATTTGACTCTTAGTAAGATAGAAGGTCCCACGAAAACAAGCAAACTAGTTCTTGTAGAGTCTGAAGTTGAATCATAGGCAGAGTCTATGAAAGGAGATGAAACAAAGCCACAAGAAGGGAACAATAATGAAGCCAAGGAGATAGTTGACTCAAAGGGACACTAGGTGGCATAAATGATGCAAAAAGAATCGATTCCTATAGATGTATATTGTGATCTACATCATATTGAGAAACAACAGTCATCAAGGTAAGGGCGTGAGAATCAACACATTTATGCACCAACATGGAACCATAAATGAAACCAATCAAGACATGCAAGGATGACTACTAGCAATACAAATAGACATTAGGCTAGAGAATCCACCCCATGGAAACACCAGAGTGATGAGGAGAAATATCTAGGTGGAAAGCCAACAATTGGACATCATATTCTTCTTCCATTAGGATGGATGGATGATCATACTTGGTACTAGTTGGCTACAATTCTTAGCCGTTCATATCATATGGTCTCTTCTCATGTTTCAGGGATGAAACATGCTTAAGGGGGGGTGGAATGTACTATACCTAGGGAGGTAATATGGGAGGTACCCAATGGGAGTGAGGTTATGTATTATTAGTGGAGACCATTCAATGTAAGGTGAATTGGGTCCACCATGGTATTAAATTAAGGTCCACTATGGTAGTTAGATATAATAAATGGGTAGTTAGATATAATAAATGGGGTTTCTAGAATATTCCTTCTCTAGAATGTTCCTAGGAGATAGAGAATGCTATAAAAAGAAATGTATTAATGTAATTGATAGGGTGAAGTATATTGTTAATGTACAAGCACGTATTGCTTGAGGAGTTTTATCCTTCCTTAAGGATTAATATACGGTGTTACCCTACCTCAAGGGTTTTCTCTATTTCTTGTGTTTAGTATCTCAGTGAATGGTTTGGTGTTTATGATTGGTTTATTTATGAAACATATTTGCAGATCTAGTATTGGTATATAACATTTGGTATCAGAGAACTTTCCTTGGGCAAAGAAGGGAATACATTTTTGGTTATCTTGCAGAAAGTTTTTTAAGAAAAAAGGGGGTGGCACACTTCAAGCTCATATATGAAACTTTTTGCTTAGAAATTGTAGAAAAAAATGGATATTTGGATTCCTCAGAAAAACACCCAAATTGAAAAAACAAATCAGCCAAAATGGAGTCCAGGAAGTAACGTTATGAACATTTTAAATTCAATAGTTTTTTCGAAAAAAGTCACGATTTTTTGAAGTAAGTTACTTTTTAAACCCTAGTTTCTGTTGCAGATTTCTCTAAACAAGATGTTTTTTATTGGAAAGGATGATGGTCCTAGTATTGAAGAATATCTCAAACATACCAAATCATTACGGGGCAATGAATGAGAATTTTGGGCAGGGATAAATTTACTGAATGATGATAGGGTATGGTGGAATGAACTTCCATCTGAGAAATTTCCAGATGAAGCACTTGAAAAAATATTTTTAGACAAGTGGTCTCATATCAAGATTAAGGATAAAGAATGAAACAAGGGTTTATTTTCATGTGGAAAATCTATATTACAGGTTCATGGTTGTATTCATAAAGAAAATATCATTGATTCTATTAACCCCAGTTGTATGCATAATTTTATCAATGTTCAGTTGGTTAATAGATTGCAAGTTGTTGCAAAGAGTATTCAAAGCACACAGGTTGAAGGTGAAAGTATTCAAATTTTTAAAGATTTGAAGATTACCATGGATAAATATGTATTGCATTCAGATTTTTATGCTATGAATATGGATGAAGTGGATATTGTTTTGGGATATCCTTGGATAGAATCAATGGGTACCATTAATATTAATGTGAAAAAGAAGTTTTTGAAGTTATGGTACAAGAAAAAGAAAATCACATTGCAGGATGTGTCTCTTAGTAAGATAGAAGGGCCCACATCAACAAGCATAGAAGTTTTTGTAGAGTCCGAAGTTGAATCAGATGCATAGTCTACAAAAGGAGATGAATCAAAGCCACATGAAGGACATAATAATCAAGCCAAGGAGATAATTGACTCAATGGGACACCAGGTGGCAAAACTTATGCAAAAAGAGTTGATTCCTATAATTGTTATATATCACTATCCACATCATATCAAGAAACAACAATCATCAAAGCAGGGGCATGAACATCAACACACTTATGCACCAACAAGGAACCATAAAGGAAACCAATCAAGAGGTGCAAGGAGGACTAATAACACTACAAGAATACATTAGGATAGGGAACCCACCCCATGGAAACACTGTAGTGATGTAGAGAAAGATCCAGGTGGAAAGGAAATAATTGGACATCATATTTGTCTTCCATTAGGATGGATGGATGGTCATAATTGGTACTAGTTGGCTACAATTCTTAGTCGGTCATATCATATGGTCTCTTCTCATGTTTCAAGGATGAAACATGCTTAAGGGGGGTGGAATGTACTATACCTAGGGAGGTAATATGGGAGGTTCCCAATGGGAATGGGGTTATGTATTATTAGTGGAGACCATTGAATTCTTCTCATGTTTTGAGGATGAAACATGCTTAAGGGGGGTAGAATGTACTATACCTAGGGAGGTCATATGGGAGGTGCCCAATGAAAATGGGGTTATGTATTATTAGTGAAGACCATTGAATGTAAGGTGGGATAGGTACACCATGGTATTAAATTAAGGCCCACTATGGTAGTAAGATATAATAAATGGGTATTTAGATATAATAAATGGGCTTTTTAGAAGATTCCTTCTCTAGAATGGTCCTAGGAGATAGAGAATGCTATAAAAGGAAATGTAAGCAATGTAATTGAGAAGAGGAAGCATATTGTTAATTTACAAGAAAGTATTGCTTGAGGAGTTTTATCCTTCCTTAAGGATTAATATATGGTGTTACCCTGCCTCAAGGGTTTTCTCTATTTCGTGTGTTCATTATCTAGTCAATGGTTTGGTGTTTATTGTTGGTTTATTTCTGAAGCACATTTGCAGATCTAGTATCGGTATATAACAACCCCTCCCCCACCCTCGTTTTCCTAGTTCTTCTTTGATTTGGAAATTGGTTTGATTGTCAGACTCTTCCCTTCCTTTTGATTATAAAACTCCTTTCCTGATTCTTGATTTAGGCTTAATGCTCAAATCATGCCATTCTCAAATGCTTCAATTATTTTAATTTTTATTTTGTTTGTTCCCATCCATTGAAAATTTTCCAACTTTCTTATATGTGTTCGAATTTTGAGTTAATTAAAGGGGTCTTGATTTTCCGATTGGCCTTGATACTTGAATTAGGCCTCTTCTTACCTTTATTTTTAAAATTTATTCCTTTATTCCAAAATCATCCTTGATTTCTAAATTGGGATCCTTGTCATCATCTTTCAAGTTTTTGTTTTTCTAGTTTGAGTTTCTTTATTTTCGAGTTAGAATTCAAGTTTCTTTAACACATTTTTCCTTTGAACTTTCCTTCCCCAATTTTGGAATTAGGATCTATTTCAAAATCAGGCCTAATCACAAAATTGGGCCCAATCACAAAATTGGGCCTAATAAAAAAATTGGGCTCGATCACAAAATTGTGTATGATATTCAAATTGGGCTTCCCTTCACAATAATTTATTTGTACCATCCATCTGAACTTTCAAATTCTTGAGTAAAATGTCAAACTCTTTCTTGCGAATAATGAAGTCTCACCAAAAAAATTTAAAATTCAATTTCCAAATGGGGCTTGATTTCAAAATATCCCCCGCCCCCTTCACTAAGTCATGAAATTTCACTTTGATTTCCTAATTTGGATAGATTACAAAATAAAGCTTCCTCTTCCTATTTTTTTTTCTTCAATCTTTGGATGTTTTCCTTGATTCATTTTTTGGGTCCGATATTCAAATCATTCCCTCCCTTCATGATGACTCCTTCTCCCTTGGCCTGATTTGGTGATTGGCCCTAATTACCAAATCGAGGCCTTCCACATAAAATGCTACTGATAAGGTGTCCCGCTTTTCCAAATGGCCTCGATTCTCAAATCAACCCCCCTCCCCTCCCAATTTCAAACTCTTTACATGCTCAAAATTTTAAAATGTTTGGATCCAATACCTTAAGTGATGCATGATTGTGTATTAATGCTCAGAACAATCACCTTTTCAAACTTTAGTAAAAAGCATG
>ML828425.1:2483-16124 GCA_009831015.1 Picea engelmannii | reverse complement strand
AAAAGATAAATGTTTAAAAATATCATCCATCCTTTTTTGAAACTCAGAAGGGGCATTTTTTAACCCAAAAGGCATAACCTTCCACTAGAATTGTCCATGTGGGACTACGAAAGCAGTCTTATACCTGTCCTTTGGTGTTATTCTGATTTGCCAGAATCCACTTTTCAAATCAAATTTGTTGAATACATTACATTTGTTGATTTTCATAAAAAGCATTTCTTTTGATGTCAGAGGAAATCTAATAGGTAATAGAGCTTTATTGATGGCTCTGTAATTTATAACCATTCTAGGTTTACCTCTTTTATTTTCACTATGCTTATTAACATAGAATGCAGGACAAGCCCATGGGCTACGACTTGATTCTATCAGCTTTCTTTCTAGGATTTCAACAATTTCCTTTTGACAATATTCTGCTTCTGTGGGGGAAATATGGTTAGCTGAAGCTTTTTGAGGTTCTACAGAATAGTCTTGTTTGTATGGGAGATCTACAAAATATTTTTCTCTGGTCTAGAAGTCATCAGGGTAATCAGATGTACAATCTTTTTCAATCTTTTCCTTGATATCTCTGATTGATTCAAGACCATGCTTATCAGCATTGTTAACAATCTTCTGGATCTTTGCTAACCTCTTGGCTGATCTTTATATTTGAGGTATAGGCTTTGTAGACCTTATTCTAGATTCATATGAAGATTTACTGGTAATGGAGATAGATTTACCCATAACTGAAAATTGTACAAAACTTTCTCCTACAGTAAATGTCAAACATTTATTTACAAAATCTTGTCCTAGGAGAACATCTGCTCCAATGTCAAAGCAATATAGATTCACGGGGACTCTGACACCTTTTAATAAGATTGGAAAATCTAGGGCGAACGAATGGATTTTGATTTCAGTCTTATTGACAACTCTGAATGTAATATCAATAGGCTACCAAAAATATGATGGAATTGCACCATACTTAGCACAAGAATTCATGGCTCCAGTATCTAACTGAGCATCCAATGTATAAGTCAGATATGCAGAAACTTTAATATCTATTTCAATGACTAATCTATCTTCAAACCCATTCAATTGATTGTGAGTGGTAGGTTTTGAAGATTGATCTGCCTCGATCTGTGGAGTGTAGAACATATTCTGTTCTATTTCTCTTTCAAAGAGCTCATCTTGCTTTTTCTTCAAAACTTTATCTCTTCTTTTTTATCTTGACAGATTTCCAGATTTCTTTAATCATTGTTTCCTTTTCTCTTATAGAGTCTTCTAATGTGCTATTTGCTTTATCCATTGAACTGACATCTTGCAATTCTTCATCTTCTTCTACATCATCAAGCACTTTGACTGGGTGTTTATTAGCATAATATTTGTGCTTATGTAGATTACTTGGCTTAGCACTATGAGAGGAGTATCTTGTTGATTGAGGTGGGGAGCAAAAGCATAATCAAGGGGTGAGTAATGTTGTACATTCACCACGCTTGGTTGTTGATGGATTTTTATTTTGGAATCAATGGCTTGTATTTGGGCACGTAATCTGTTAGCAATTTGGAATTTCCCAGGGGTTAATTGAGTTAACCTTGATTGCAATGTAGATCTGCGTTGGAGAAGAGTTGGAAGCTCTTCAAATGTGGACATCATTTTTAGATCTAGAAAATTCATACATTCTAGTAAATCATCAGAATGTTTAGACGAGTAGTCATGGGAACTGGGTTGGGAAGGAGTCTCAGGTTCAGATTCCGTGAGGGAAAGGTATTCACCTTCTGAACGGGTAGAAACTAAGTCCCATTCCACTAGATCATAGCCATTAGAAAATAGATCCATTATTTTATTTTGAAACTTAGTATTCTTTAGCAGAGGACGATGTGAAGCCCAGTGGCCATGCTTTTTACAAATATAGCATTTAGTATTGCTAGACTGTGTAGGTTTAGACCTATGCTTAAAATAGGATTTTCTAGGATAGGAGTGTCTATGGTGGGAACCAAATTTCTTTGGGAATTTACCTTTAGATGTTCTAAAGGATTTTTGTCATTTTCACTTGAAACAACCGCAATCAGATTTACATTTGTTTGAATGATCTTTCTTAGCTGAAAATCCAAAATGACATGTCTCGGCAAAAATATCACATACACTGGAATCAAACCCAAGTTGTTTCTTAACATACTTATGGGTTTTCCTGTGAATACATTCTTTTTGTAGTGTAGTGACTATGTGTTCATGCAAACCAGCTAAAGATAAATCATCTATTTCAACATTTAGCTATTCTAGTCTTTCTCTAACTAGGTCTGGAATTTTACCAGGCATGGCAGCGAGATATTTTCTGATATATGCAACATTTTCTGGATCTGGGGTGCGGTAAAGAAGATCTTGCATAGTGCAGAGGAATTCATGAAGTTGGCTTATATGAAATAACTTTTGACTCATAAACATATTAGAATAATGATCAAAATCAATATTTATATTTCCATAAAATTCATGAACTATTTCTTTGATCAGTTCTTCGACTGGAGTATTGTGATTCATGATCCTAAGCTTATTTGTTTCACATACTTTGTCCCACTAGAGTGAAAGGTTTCCTGTGAAACCCCATGTCAACCTTAAGGCCAATTCGTTCCATGCTACACGATTTCTATAAATAGATTTCTGGGCTCTAGCCCAAGCTTGCCATTTTTGGAAGATAATCATCATTTTGTTTATTGATTTGCAGTTTATGTTAGACACAGGAGTAGGGTCTATATTCTCACGGCTAAAACTAGCATGCTCGTCAGAATTTGCAGGATCAAATGGCACTTTCTTACTTGAACCATATTTTGCATTACACCATTTTTCCCATGCAGTCTGGAAAGGATTTCCTGCTGCATCATCTTCAGAAGATTTAGGGCCAGTAGAAGACTGTCCTTCTTATATTCCTTTTATGCTTATAGGTACAAGCGAAAGTTTAGGCAAAATTTGTTCAAACTTGGATATTTGTGATTTTACTAGGTCTAACTTTTCAGATGCTAGTAATGCTACTTCCACAATACTATGATGTGGTCTTAAAGAATCAGTACTCAACTGCTTTAATGTAAGATGTTTTTGTTTACTAGTTGAGTCTAATAATCTGAAAGAAGTTTGTTCTTCTAATTTAGAATATGAGATAAGAGAAGGAGGACTTCTTTCTTTTCCAAAATATTCTTTCAAATCTTGTATGGCAGATTGGATAATATCCAGTTTTTCTGTGAGCTGCTTGAGTTGCTCAACAAAAGATTGTTGATGATGCTCCATATTTTCTAAATCTGAATGGATTCCATTCATATGACTTTTAGTCTACAATACATCTTGTGCAAGGTCATCCAGATTTTGTGCTAGGCACACAGATTGATAATTAGAATATTTTTTCAATCTAATCAAGTCTGATGATTTTTCAGCATCAACTTTTCTATACTAAATAAAATCTAGATCTGCTATCAAAGAATCATTCTTGAACGTAGGATTAAAATTTCCTGGTCCAAGGTTTCTTTGTGGTAGGGTAGAAGTTTTTTCTTTATCATCTCTCGGGAGAGGGTATTGCATCATGTTGATTTTCCTCGGGGTTGAAATCTGCAGGCATTCAACACTATTTGAATGTTGTCCGAGATGCTCAAATTTAGAAGAGAATGTTTTAAATGAAGGGGAGGATGAAACAACATTTGAAACACAATGTTTTTCAGGGAGTTGTGTAGGTATGCAAGCTTTACAGAATCTACATTTTGAGGATTTGGTTTTATGTTGTATCAAATGGTTGTCCAATTCAGATCTACTAGGCACTGGTTTATAAATGGGGTATTGGACTGTGGAACCAGATGAAGAGGTTTGTGAACTAGATGACTGTCTTTCATAGTTTCTTATAGGAATTCTATAAATTCTACTACTATTAGATCTACCAATCCTTAGTATAGGATTCCCTTGAGAATTTGTCTCAATTGATAATTTTTGGGTTTCTGATGGATAGAATTTGGGTTGGAGTGCTTGATAGTCAGCTTTCCATTCATCTATGATAGTGAGTTGAGAAAAACCCAAAGTAAGAGGAGTGACATTTTCGGGACCAACCACCACGCTTTCGGAGGTAGCGCGCTTAAGGAGGTTAGGGTTGAGTGCAAGCATTGTAGTAGATACAAAATGGAGACAGGTTGTAGTATGTAACTAGGAAATTTCAGAGGGGGTTGCCATATCAAAACCTATGAACTGTACATAGGCTTGCAAAGAGAATAGATAAACAGATCAGTAAGAGAAATCTGATACCGTGGGATTACATAAGATCAAATAGGGCCATTATGAAGAGGGGCTTGAAAACCACTGATCAATGCATCATTGAATTGATTATGTCTTGACTCTAAGACACAACATAATGCTGATGTATTTAATCCAGGGAGAACCAGAGGATTAATGCAAAACTGTAACAAACCTAGATGAACATACTTGTATCCATGTAGGATCAGATACAAACTTCTGACAATAAATCTTCTTTATAGTGATTCACTTTTATAATTTAAGTGAAATGCACTTTACAATAAAGTTATGAGATAACTCAAGGTTGCATGAACATTTTCAAAATGTAACTTCAAAAAAAGACTTGAATTCAAAAATTCTTATTTATAGTGATTTACTTTTATAATTTAAGTGAAATGCACTTTACAATAAAGTTATGAGATAACTCAAGGTTGCATGAACTTTTTCAAAAAATAACTTTAAAAAAAAGACTTGAATTCAAGACCTCTTAGTAAATGAAATAACTTTCAATGATGTGAGTTAATGCAATATATATATAACTTTTTGCATGTAACTTTAATTTATAAAGTAACTTCATTGTAAAAGTGATGTAAAAGTGAACTTATAGGCAAAGTTAGAGAAGTGAGAATAATTGTTTTACTCAACAATCTCATTGTGCATCCATCACCACGTGGGCCAACTTCTACCTACCATGTGGAAATTTGGTTACCTTTTATGCAATTTAAAAAAAATGGCATAACTTTCACATTCAAAGTCCATTATTAATGTTGTTTTTCTAACCTGCCTATTTTTTTAGAGCTTTCCATCTAGATAGTCAATTTTAGCTTTTGAATCCATATTACCTACATATTTTAATATGGCCACTCCAAGTGATCTTTTGCTTACTAGTACCAACCAATTTTCATGGAAATCCCATATGGACGATGTATTATGAAGTAAATGAATGTACTGGATTACCTTTGGGAAAAAAAGTCCCCACTGATGCTAAAATTAAAACCAAATGGGATAATAAGAATGATGAAGTACATGGATTAGTCAACATGTCCATCTCTCTTGATTTATAGTTTCACCTTTAAGGAAGTGATGAGCCAGATGAAGCTTAGGATAAGTTGGAAAATATATTTGGTAAATACTATGTACTTGATCTTGCCATATTGAAAATAAATTAATGACTTTAACTCCAAATGATTTCCCTTGCATTGAATATTATTTATCTAATTTCAAAACACTTAGACTTTTACTTCAAGACTGCAAAATAAATATGAAGGATGAAGGATGACCAATGTATATATGTTATTTTTTCTAAGCTTGGTAGTGAATATTCTATTTTTGTATCTACCTTTTACTCCACTAGAGAAGCTCTAGGGGATTCATACTCAGAACTCTCTCTTGATTATTTTTGTGATTATTTGATTAGAAAGAAAGATAATCTCTTACATCTTGGATTTATTACCACTGTAGGTACATATAATAAAGCCTCAGTGGAGCAATAGAAAGATAAATCCAAGCATCCAAAGATGCAACATCCTTGCAACAAGAAAAATAAGGGTCCCGAACCCTCTCAATTAACTTCTACTTCCAATTGTGATAAAGGACCAAAATAAAAAAAGTAAGAAGACTAACAGGCATTGCAATTTTTGAGGGTGATATGGTCATCTAGAGTCTACATGTTTTAAAAATATGGAGGACTTAGAAGCAACAATGAAGAAGAAAAACATCAATATTGATTCTTCTTCTTCTAACTCTTCTTCTCATGGACATGCACTTTCTTCATCTAATTTCTCCTTCAATGCAACATGTACTTCTTCTTCTAATGGGTGGCTTCTTAATTCTAGTTCATCTTATCATATGAATAAGGATAAAACAATTTTTTCTACTCTTAATGAATGTAACACTAAGAAAATATTTGTTGGCGATGATAAATCTCTTAGTGTTGTAGGTTATGGAACAATTTAGTTAGATGAAGATCATTTCAATGATGTATTATGTGTTCCAAGTCTCTCCTACAACCTTCTATTAATATATTAGATCACTAATTTAGGTGAAGGTAAAACAATATATTTTTCACCTCACCACGTTGTAATCAAGGATTTAATAAATCCTAAGCATGTCCTAACAACTAAAATTGTTGATGATATTACTAGGTTGTATAATTTTGACAACTTTGGGTTATCATATTTTCCATCAATTTTATTTCTCATAGTGATGACGAAAAATTTGGCATGAGTGATTTGGTCATTTAAATTATTGCTCATTGTAGCAACTATGTAATCAAAATATTGTTACTAGTCTTCCTTTCATTTCTTGCAGAGATGGTGTTTGTGCTAGATGTGTTCTCAACAAACATCATCGGCGGAATTTTGAAAAACGTGTCTCTTGGCATGCCTCAAATCCCTTTTAGTTTTTTGATATTTATGTATGTGGTCTTCTTCCTTCTCATTCTTTATCCGGGTACAAGTACTTATTAAATTTCATTGATCACTTCTCCATAGGCATTTGAGGTTTATTTCTTAAAACTTAAGAGTGACGTTTTTGACATGTTTTTGGCCTACAAGGCTCTTGCATAAAAACAATCTAGACATATTCTCCACTCAAGTAATTTGTTGTCATATTTGAATCAAGTTTATTTGGACTTTAGTGAGCACTATGTTTATGGAAAACAAAAGAAGAGAGTCAGATTTCTCAGAGTTGAGAAGAAAAAGAAGAGAGAAAAGTTAGAGCTTGTGTATACATATGTATGGAGACTGGATTAGGTATCATCTCTTGGTGTATCTTATTATTACATTACTTTTATTGATGATGTGACTAGGAAAACTTGGGTTTATTGCATTCGAAAAAAATATGATGTCTTTGGTACTCTTAAGAAATGGAAATCCTTGGTTGAAAATGAGATAGGAAAGATGTTGAAGTGACTTAGATTAGTTAATGAAGGTAAATAATGCAACAAGGATTTTGATAGTTACCATTCATACCATGTGATTCATAGAGAGAATATGGTTTCATGAACACCACAAGAAAATAGTGTGTCAGAAAGGACGAACATGACAATAATGGAGCATGCAAGGAGTATGAGATTACATGCAGGATCACCCTTACAATTTTGGGCAGAAGCTGCGTATAATTTGTTTACTTAATAAATAGAGGGACTTAAAGTTATTTGGATGGTGACATTATATAGAAGGCATGTACAGGTAAAAAGGTAAACTACTCATTTACAAAAACTTTTAGTTGTGAAGCATTGGTCCACATTGATAGAGAAAACAGAACAAAGCTTGAGGAAAAATCCAAGAAGTGTACTTTCATTGGATACGGAGTTAATGATTTTGATTATCACTTATGGGATTATGAAAATCACAAAGTAATTATAAGTAGAGATGTGGTATTCAATGGAAATGTCATGTACAAAGATCAGTTGCAGGGAAATAATTGGAAAATGAAAACAAATAATACACAATACTTGATGAAATCACTAAAAATGAAATTCCAAAGATGCCATAAAATCGAAGTGTTCAACAACAACAACAACAACAATAAAAGACACCTCAAACTCATGCGAGTGTTGTTAGAAGATCTACTAGGTTAAATAGATCCCCTGAATGATACTCTCCTTCACTGTATTATTTATTATCGATTGATTCTAGTGAACCAAAAATATATGAAGAAGCAATGCAGGTAGAAACCAAAAAGAAGTGGGAGCAAGGCATGAAAGAGGAGATGGACTCCTCGGTACATAACCAGACTTGGGACTTGGTTTGGTTTCCTACAGGTAAAAGAGAATTGCAGAATAAATGGGTTTACAAGTTGAAGGAATAAGATGGAGGAAAAACGAGGTACAAGGATAGACTTGTTATAAATGGGTTTGCATAGAAGAAAGGTATAAATTTTCTCATGTTGTTAAAATTACTTCAATTAGAACTATTTTAAGTCTAGTGGTAGTAGAATATTTGCATCTTAAATAGTTAGATGTAAATACAACTTTTCTCCATGGGGATTTGGAAGAAAATATTTATATGCAGCAACCACAGGGGTATGAGGTCAAGGTGAAGGAGAAACTAGTATGCAAGTTGTTGACAATCTTGTATGGCCCAAAAAAAGCTCTGAGGTAGTGGAATTTGAAACTTAACATGTTTATGAAAAAACAAGGTTATAGTAGATGTCATTCTAACCACAATGTTTATTTTAAGAGAATAGATAATTGAAGCTAAATTATATTGTTATTGTATGTAGATGTCATGATTGTTGCAGGGTCTAATATGCAGGATATAAATGTTCTCAAAAGAAAATTATCTAATTCATTTCCAATGAAGAATTTGGGTGTTGAAAAGTAAATCTTTTGTATGGGAATAATAAGAGACAAAAAAAATCGAAATTAACATTGTCTTAGGGTGAATACATAGAGAATGTGTTGGAAAGATTTAAAATGCATGATGTAAAACCAATTATTACACCTTTTTCCACCCATTTCAAACTAACTAAGTATATGTGTCCCAAGACACAAGATAAAATAGACTACATGTCCAAGGTTGTGTACTCACAGGTAGTAATTAGCTTGATGTATGTGATGGTGTGCACAAGACTAGATATTGCACATGTAGTGGGAGTTGTGAGAAGGTATATGAACAATCGAGGTAAAGAGAATTGGAAGGAAATAAAGTGGATTATCGGATTATCAGGTATTTGAGATGTACTACTACTCAAGGATTATGTTTTGTAGGTTCAAATATTGTTCTACAAGGATATGTTAATTCAGATATGGAAAGTGATATAGATAGTGAGATGAGCACCATAGGGTATGTTTTTACTATAGGTGGAACACAAATAATTTGGATTTCAAAATTGCAAAATGTTGTTTCACTTTCAACAACAAAAGCACAGTATATCGTTGCTACATAGGCTATTAAAGAGATGATTTTGTTACAGATGTTTATGGAGGAATTGGGAAAGAAGCAGAAGCATAACAGGTTGTACAGTGACAACTAGAGTTCGATTCATCTTGGAAAGAACTCAAAATTTCATTATAAGACTAAACATATACAAATTAGGTACCATTTCAAATGATTAGTTTTGGAAGATGCATAATTGAAGCTAAAAAAAGATACACTAGCCAAAATCCTACATACATTTCAATGAAGATAGTACCAGGGAAAATTTGAGCTATTTCTTAGTTTCAATTAGCCTTCAAGCATGATGGTGAAGACGATCAAATTTTTAGGTCCAAAGTTGGAGCATAGTCCAACAAGTGTAGTAGTGATGGAGTTTTTGTGATCATTCTCCAAGTGGGAGATTATTGGTTGTGGAGCCTAATTATCTTCATGATTTAGAGGTCATTTTCTAGCTAAATTTGGATCCTATTTCCTGATATGGTGGCGTGGAGAGCTCCCCCCCATTAGTTTCACCAAAAATAGGTGGAAACAATTCTTTGGATCCCTCTTTGGCAGGGATTCAGGGGAAGCGCTCACGGTATTTTTTTTAAATGCCTTGTAAAATATTGTAATTTCATATTCAATATGGATTGTTCATTATTAGGTCACATATATGACGATATAGGTTATGTTGGTACCTTTTTTCCATAGAAGGAAACCCTCTAATTTAAGAGGGAATTGTATTGTGGCTATATATGGTGAGAGAGAGTATTGTGATTGAGAAAGGAGACCATGAGAGAGTGAAGAGGATGTTGAAGTGGACGTGTTGTAGGTGTTATCCCTTCGTTTTGATGGATGGAATAAATGAAGGAATGCTTTTTTCTATGTGAACATATCCCATATCAGATGAACCACATATATCGATTTCTCTCTTGTATTGTGTTCTTTTGTGTTTTAATTCCACATTCATTTTGATTTGATTTATTTTTTATTTCTCCGCAATCATATTCCTAACAAATACCCTATGCATTACAATAAGTTGTGAATTTGTTGTTAACATATTAGACTCCATTATCTATTATTAACTTCTAAATTTGATGCATCCCCTTCTCACTCACATGCCCAAGCCTAAGATACCATAATGTTGTATCAACTCCTGTAGAAACTAAATCAATAGAATATTCAACATTATTGTACATAAATACAACGTACCTACCTTCTCTCCCTTTTCTGTTATCAATGATCATTTAGTGACCTTTGAAAAATTGGCTGTAAATGTAACTATGCAACCTTCACTTCCCAGTTTCCCTGTTGAAATTACATTTATTCTCAAATTAGGAATATGATTCACCTCTTTAAGCAATAATGGGTTTTCATTCTGTAAATTTATTTTTATCTTACCCTTATAAAAATTTTACATGGTTTATCATCACCCAAATAAACCTATCCAAAATCACATTGAACATAGTCTTGAAAATATTTCTTATGGGGTGTGGCTCAAAATGAAGCTCCTAAGTATACCACCCAAGAATAAGTAATATTATCTAATGAAAGGATTAAAGCGTCTTGCAACAAATCACCTACAACATTTGTTTCTTGATTATTCTCATGTTGTCCATCTCCTTGTTTTCCTTTATGAGATCAAGAGTTTTTCTTAATGTGTCCTTTGTTCCTGCAATGCAAGCGCTCCAACATCCCTCTAGATTTGGATATTCCCTTCTTAGAATTCCCACAATTCCCTAGTCTCTTTCATTCCTTCCTTTTTCTTCCCTTGTTCTCCATAGTTAAATAATTACATAATGTCTCACCTATTCTTTTTCTTCACATTTCATCACTAAGTATAACAACAACAATATCATCAAATTTAAAGTGTTTGAACTAGAGACAATATTACTCATAGCCATGACCAAGCCATTCTATCTTTTTGGTAATGAGTATAAAATCAAAAGATCCCTAACCTCATCATCAAAGTTTACTCCTACAGAACTTAACTGACTAGTGATTATGTTAAACTCATTTAAATGGTCAGCAATAGACTCACCTTATGAAATCTTCATATTAAACAAATGATTCATAAGAAATACCTTATTGGAGACTGGGTTTTTTTTATTCAATTTAGCCAATGCCTTCATCATATCTCCCATTGTCTTTTCTTTCAAAAATTTGAAAGCCATCGACGCTGTCAGGCACAATCGTATTGTTCCTAGTGCCTTTTTTTCAAGAACCTTCCATTCTTCATCCTTCATAGTCGTAGACTTCTTTGTTATTTTTCCAATGGTAGAAAAATATTAATTTGATATAGATAGCTCTCCATTTTCATCTTCCATAGTTGGTGTTATGAGTAAAATTTCTCTATGGAATGGGGTAAACCACAATAGATAGAATGACACACAAAAATCAACTCTAATCCCAAATATGCTATATAAATGAAATGCTAGCAAGACAAGGCCAAGATCCTACCTCATCCGGACATTTGATAAATACCACCATTGAGCACACCACTCAAAGCCTTATGCCTACAACTTGTACTCAAAAACCAAGATACACAAGAATATGGTGACAATATATAGTGTTAGCATATATATTAGCATAATCCATTAACATACATGAAAAATATTCCCATGGAATAATAATTCAAATATTTGCAAGATATCAATTGGATGAGAAAATAGTATTTCTAATAAAATAATCAACAAAAGTATATAGGTGACAAACTTCTGTAACGAAACATATCAAAACCGAGAAACTAAGTCCCTCCAGCTGGACCTCCACCACTTAAATCCTCCACCAAAGGAAAGCTCATATAAAGGAGACAATGAGATTCTCCATCACAAAGAAGGAAGAGCTTGGGGGGCGAATAAGGGGTTCATACTTTCAAGGACAAAGGGATGCAGACTCAATATGAAGTGAAATTTCTCCAGAGTGTCTTTGCTCTCAAAGTTGAATTCTCTCTCCCAAGGCTTGGATATGGCTCAATTTATAGCCTTCAAATGGAATTGAAGGGCCAAGTCAGAGCGTTTCCAGTATATGGAAGGTCAAAGATTGATCAGGGGATCAAATTTTGCTCAAAAATTCAAAGTGCTCAGAATCACTTCAAACTGGACGAGAGCATAGACCTTGTCGTTGCGAACCCAACGCAACTTGTTTCGTCTCAAACGGACGTCGGGAGCGAGAGATATTGCAATCTGTTCATAAAGTCAAACAGGGAAAAAAAATGATGTTGACTGTACAGTCCGTACAGGCTGACATGGCAGAGCCGTACGACCATACATATGGTGATGTGGCAGATTCTGGTTGGTAGACGTTAGATGAATCTTGTGTCAACACGTGGCAGTTTTTTGGTCAATGATTGGGTGCCATGTGGCACCTCGGTATTGGTTGATTGTTTGTTTGATAAAATGTATTGGAGTCTGTGGGGTTCGACCCCCAGACCTCCCCACTGGCGTGAGCTTTGACAATGGCCGCCCTACCAGCGCGCCATCCTTTGGTTCTTGTTAACCATATGTTTTCAAACATATTTAAGTTTGATTATTGTTTAAAACGACGGGGGGGTCGGGTCGAGGCTTAGCCCCGACCCGTGGTTTTATTACATAACATATGACCTATTGTAATTTTGTGCGCGGGTGTAGTTACGACGGAATGTAACCACCACATTGCATACGGTTGTGTGCTTTTAATATATGTAACCACCACATTGCATATGGTCGTGTGCCTTTATCCATGTGACCATAACCGGAGCGTGGGGGGAGTTAAACAGTTGTAACGATTCTAAGCCCTTTTTGCCAATACGCGCGGTCCTATGACCCATGTGCCCAGGTGCTAGGCAGTTAGGGGCTGGTGCACCCATAACCATCCTACAGTTTGCACCGTTGGCGCAACTGCGCCCGGTGCTGGGTTTTCACGCTATTTATTGCGTGTGTGCCAGGTTCATTTGACAAGGGTGCAATTTGTAGATGCAGAGACAACAAGCTTGAAGGGGGGACTTCCAGGAGGCCTAACTTCTTCGTTTTTCGACCGATTGAGGTGCCGAAAGAGCCCAGATAGGGGTTTTTGGATGCTCTGAAGCCATTGGAGCAGTTGGTTTTTCAATTTGAGCATTGTAAGACATGTTTTGAGCACTTTTGAGCAATTAATAATAATGATCCATTGGAAGCTAGACCAGGAGATGTAGCCCAAGAGAGGGGTGAACTCCTTTATCAATTGCCGTGTTTATGTGCTTATGTTCATTGATTTTGCTGCTGTCTATGTGTATTTTGCATAAGTAATCCCTTAATTTATGTGTTGAAAAATTGATCCATTTGCTTTAAACACATAACATTTACATTGCAATAATTTCAAGTTTTTCAAGTCTTCTTCATTTTTAGATCAAGTTGGTGTCAGAGCACTGGTTTTTGAAGACGTGATTGTTTGCAAGTTTTGTTTCTGATGCTCACAAGGTTGAAACTCACAAGAGGAGAAGGTCAACTTGTGGATCCAAGTTCTCATCCGACAAGGAGGAAGCATATACCATCACCGCAAGTTTCAGGGAGGCATTCACCAAGCA
>ML828424.1:43574-59622 GCA_009831015.1 Picea engelmannii | reverse complement strand
GCTTATTGATATTTCCTCGGACCGACTCATCATTGAGCGTAGTGTCCAATTCGAGGAAAGTGTCTTGCATGCACCTTAGCAGCCGCATCCAGACACCTTTACTCTTCCACCTGTTTGAGATGATGAGCATGCACATGCCGACTCTTCTTCATATGAGAGTTTTGATTCAGAGGACTTAGATGATTTAGATTTAGAGTCAGTACAGTCATATGCAGAGTCAGAGCATCCATATGTAGTTGTAGAGCCAGAGCATAGGCCCAAGTGGGCACAGACTACTCTTCAGGATGCAAGGGATCTTGTTGGTGATCCAGCCGATACTACGAGGACTCGATCTGATTTCGAGGAGCCTCTTGTTGAACTCACTTCGAATGAACAGTTTCCCTCTAGGCATATTTTCTTGGTTCATTCTTCTGATCCACAATATTATGGCGAGGTTGTTGGAAATCCCTTTTGGGAATCCGCCATGCAGGAGGAGTACAACTCCCTCCTTGAGAACCAGACTTGGAATCTAGTTCCCCTTCCTTCTGGGAGGAAACTTTTCAGGTGTAGATGGGTCTACAGGACCAAGAGTGCAACAGATGGACAGATCAGCGGATACAAAGCCAGGCTTGTTGCCAAAGGTTTTCAGCAGGTTCATGGTATTGACTATGATGAGACCTTTGCTCCAGTAGAAAAGATTAATTCCATTTGATTGGCCCTTTCCATTGCGGCAACCAAGGGATGGGAAGTCCATCAGAAGGAAGTGAAGAATGCATTTCTTCACGGTGATCTCTCTGAGGAGATCTACATGGAGTAGCCCCAAGGATTTATGCAGGACTCATCTTTGGTCTGTCAACTGAAGAAGTCACTTTATGGCCTCAAGAAAGCTCCGAGGGCATGGTATGCCAAGATGGACTCCTACCTGTTGTCACAAAACTTGGTATGTTGTAAATCAGACCCGAATGTATACATGCTCAGGATGGTTGATTCACTTCTATTTTTAGTTATGTATGTCAATGATTTATTGATCACCAGTTGCTCGACTATAGCGATTGTTGTAGTCAAGAGGATTCTTCATGACAAGTTTTTTATGACGGACATGGGTCTGCTAAACTTCTTCCTTGGACTTGAGATCAGTCAGGATGCATCATGCATCAAACTGTCTCAAGCCAAGTATGCATGAGATCTCCTTGAGAGATTTCACATGACAGACTCCAAGTCGGCTCGGACTCCTTTCCTATTAGGAGTCAAACTTGAGGATGGCGGGGAGACTCCACTAGTTGACAACACACTGTACAAACAGCTAGTGGGGAGCTTGTTGTATCTCACACACTCCAGACCAGACCTCTCATATGCAGTTAGCGCAATTTCCAGGTTCATGCAGGAGACGCATGAGCTACATTGGAAAGATGCAAAGCGTATCCTTCGATATGTACAGGGCACCATCACCTTTGGGATTCATTATGCATCAGACTCTACATTAGATCTCATTGGGTTTACTGATTCCGACTGGGCTGACGATAGCATTGATCACGAGTCCACATCTGGTTACTCACTCAGTCTTTGTTCTGAGCCTATCTATTGGTTGAGCAAGAAGCAAGCCACCATTTCTCTATCTTCATTTGAGGTAGAGTACAGAGGGGTAGTTAACATGATCATTCAGGCTATGTGGCTACAACATTTTCTCACTAAGTTGGGAATTCAGTTTCATCGGTCGATCGTCATCTGGTGTGACAACCAGATCACTCTGAAGTTTTGTAGAGATCCAGTTCAGAGGCAACGGATGAAGCACATCGAGATCCACATGCACTACATCCAGGACTTAGTACATGAGGGGATCATCAACTTATAGTTCTATCCTTCAACAGAACAGACGGCAGACATTTTCACCAAGACCTTCACTGAGCAGAAATTTCATTCTCTGTGAGGTCATCTTGGAGTGAAGGACACAGTTGCGTAGCAACTGTAGTTCTTCTTTTTTACATACATTGTACCTTGAGAGGGGGGGGTTCCCATGAGGTTTTCCCTCTTTCCTCACTTTATTTTCAGTGTATCTTTTGTACTTGGGTACCTAACATGGCCTCATTGTCGGGACCCATTCTTTATTTTCACCATAATGATGTTCAAGGGGGGTGTTGGAGTTACTTCACACACACCTAGGATTTCTTTTTCCTAAGGTTTTTATTTGTTTATTATTCATAATTAGTCATTATCCAGTCTCCTATATTTTAGGGGAGAATATTCCACCTGGAGAATATTCTCTTCCAGTTGACACTTCAGTTTGACTAGTTGAGTTGAGTTTAGATGTTGCATTGGGATCATCGCCATGCAACATTGGGATCATCACCATGCTAATTCGACCTTTCCTTGGGATCATCACCAAAGTGTAACATTAGCCTTGATTCCATGAGTTAACTCCTCACTACTCATTGGTCAGTGAGTTAACTGAAGACTAATTGACTAGTTAACTCAACTAGGTAGCAGTTCACTCCCGTAACTGCCTGAGAGACTAGAATAGGTGGTAGTTCACTCCCGTAACTGCCTGAGAAACTAGAATAGGTGGCAGTTCACTCTCGTAACTATTGGTGTGTGTCCATATCACTCTATACCACCACTATGGCGACTTGGTTCACCTCAAGTCGAACTCATTGAGTTATACAGAGTATATCATGTGTAAATTATTCATTATTCACAACGGTTAATGAGAATTATTTTCATTCTTTCTCTCCTTCTTATTTCTTCTATTCTCTCTGCAAATGTGTGTATCATTGTTTAGCTAGATCTATTATGTGCAAGTTCAAAAAATTTACAGAAGACACTTTTGTTTCTCCATAAGAACCAAGAGCAGGAAAAGCAACTGACATGGATAAGTTAAAGAAACAATTGGAAAAGAAAAATGTGTTGTCATAAAACAAGGAAGAAATCATTTAGAGGTATGAGTTCTTTGATTCATTTCCATAGTTCATTGATGCATATATTGGTTCACATATTCAAAGCTATTGTGAGTTACAAGTGAATCTAATACCTTGAGTCAATACATTCATAAGGCTTGAAGCAAACAATTGTTTTGAGGTGTCTCTCTCAGCAATCAGAAGGGTTTGAGGTATATTCTCAGTTGAACATATATGTTATGGAAGCCTTCATAACAATTGCAAGAAACAAGGTTTCCATAAGCAACCTCATATTCAATTTTGTAGCAGCTTGGTATGGAATCAGGCTTGTAACGGATTGCTGCAAAATATTTGTAGCAGATTGTTGCAGAATTCTAGTTGCTACATAATCTCTATAACAGATTACTACAGAATTATAATTGTTGTGGAATCCTTGTAGTAGATTGTTGAATTATGATTGTTGCAAAATCGCTTAAAGATGTTGTTGTTAAAGAAATCGAGGAATGGGTCTACTATCATTTGAAGTGATTTCAAAATGTTATCGGGCAAGAAATTGATGCATTTTATCGGCATAATTTTCCATTGGACAATAAAGGAAATTGGAAGGGTAATGATGGAATTATCGATTGGTATGCACTGGAAAAATAGAAGGCATCATTCAGTATGTGTCCTTACAACTTGATTGATACATATGTACATGGTTTCATGAGGACATGCATCATATTCACTTTGGGGGAGATGATGAGTAAATTACCATCTTTTGACATCTTCTTTTTCTTATTTTTAATCCCTTTCCATTTACCTGTAATATTATATTATCCCATTTTTATGCTTATATGTGAGATCTAGGCTCAAAGTATTTTCCATCACATTTTTTATTATTTTCATTAAATTACGATTAACATAAAGAAGAATAAGTGTATTGTTGATGTTTGTAGAATCGGATAGGTACTTCCACACAGGTCTAAGTGTCTAGACATGTGGAATTCATCCAAAGCCTTCTACCTTGATAATTTACTTTAATTAATTACTTGAGATTTATTTAATGAAATGCTAAAGTGATTTTCATTAGTGAATTAAATATTATCCATTGATCTCAAGTGATGTGAGAAGTAATCTCAACCGTCAATCACTTTAAAGATTAGGGTTAGGTCATAACTAAAGATTATAAAAGCATGGCAAGGGTGACGGAGACACTTGACACTTTTGATACAGAGAGGGTTGGATCATGAAAGACTATGATTCAAGGATATCTCAAATAGGTGGAGAAGGAATTTCAACTAGAGATCAGTACAAGTCAGGGGACAAGACAGAACAGAGGCAGGCGCAAGTGGGTTTCAACAAATTGGAGTTGTAGCAGCAGGATTTTTTTGTAAGGAGTTTGTCATACATTCTTTGTGCACATGTACGCAGGTTTTAGTGGAGACAGTTGTGCATATGTGGGTTTTATTAAGGAAAGGCAAGTACATATCAAGTAATGTGAAAGTTTAGGATCGTACAACAAACCAGGAGTCGCTAGGGTTTGAAGGTGTTGTCTAAACTTTTATGTATTTCTTTGTGGGCCATTTTCCCAGTAAGCGAGCCCTTGTAAGTTTTAAAATTATTTGAATGATAAGCTTAGATGATGGGAAGAATATCATTTTGTCTTGTGTATGAGATTTTTGTTTCCATTATTGTTTCCTCTATATTTATTTGAGTTAATTATTCCAGCAAGTGTATTATGTTTTGTGAGCTACCAATTTTGTTTACAACAAATAATCATTAGATAACAAGATACCTAGGTGTCGAGATTGAGGAAAATCAACATGGTATCAAAGCCTATGCTTTGAGAGGAAGCCATATCTCATATCCACGGAATTTGATATCATATATGTAAGGAGATATTAGCATATATATAACCAATAGTCATAAATCAAGGGTTGGATTTTAGGGAAACAGTTGTACTAAATCATAACTAGTGTTTGCATTCATACGGAGTTGTATGCGGGTTGCAGTAAGAAAATTCACATACATACATGATTTTTCTTAAGGAAATTCATGTACATATGTAGATTTCAGTAGTGAAAGATGCGTAAAGGATCTTATAGGTCAGTATGGGGGGGATTTCAGCAGCAACTTATTTCTAGGGTAGTTTATTAGGTCTAAGGGATGGCAGCAACAAGTTTGAGAGTTGAAGACAAATTGGATGGAGCATCCAACTTCCTATATTGGAAATCAAGAGTTACTTTGACTTTGAAGGAATATGACCTTTAGGAGATAGTGGACAAAGTAGTTGTTCCACCAACAGATATACAATCTTTGGAAGCTCACGAGAAGGATATTAAATTTGAGCGGGTAATCTTGAATTCAGTGAAATTTCATTTAATTCCTCACTTATTCAAGAAGAATATGGCCAAAGATATTTTTTATGCCATGGTAGGCCTATTTGAGAGAACTAACATGAATAGGAAGATGGTCTTAAGAAATAAACTCAGATCTGTGCAGATGTCTAGATCTGATAATGTTACCATATATTTCATGAGGATCACTCAGGTACGTGATCAAATTGCAAATATAGGGGAGAAATTAGATGATGTAGATATTTTTAATATGGCATTGAATGGTTTTCCCAATTCTTGGGAACCATTTGTCAAAGGAGTATGCGCTTGGGAAAAACTCCCAGACTGGCAGAGGCTTTGTGATGATTGCATCTAGTAAGAGATTTGGGAGGAGTATAAAAGCAGCAAGCAAGGAAGTAGAGATGAGAACTTGGACCTTGGAGGTAAGACAAGAAAGGGAAAAGGAAAGGGTTCCAACAAGACAGGTAACAATGATGAAGGAACATCACAATCGGGGAAGAAGAAGGACTTGAGTAAAATCAAGTGCTTCTCATGTCATAAGAATGGATATTATGCATCTCAATGTCTAGGGAAGAAGAAGAGAAGAGGAAATATGTAGACAACAGCATCAGAAAAGACGCATCTAGATGAGTTTGCAGCGAAGTTTGAGAAGAATTTCTCACTAGTTTCTTAAATTTCTACTAGCACATCCATAAAGAGTTTGTGGTACTTGGACGGTGGTGCATCTCATCATATGACAGAAGCATGAGAGATATTCAACAATCTGATAGAGAAGGAATCAGGGGTTCATGTGGAGCTTGAAGATGATGTCAAGTATGTAGTGAAGAGAGGGGGAATAGTGTTGTTCCATCTTTATTCAGGAGGTTCGTTTGATGCTCAAGATGTGCTTCATGTACCAAGACTGAAGAATAAATTCTCTTAGTCTCATATATGGAGGACAGGGGTTTTTTCGTTACTTTTCAAAGAGGGAAAGTACTCATACGTCTAGATGAAAACTATCCTACACACAATAGTGGTCATTGGGGTTAGAGAGGGTACTTTTTATAGGTTGTAAGGCAATATTCTTCAGGCTTTAGTACATGACAGTGGCATCCTGTGTGAGCTATGGCACATGAGGTTGGGACACCTATACTACAAGGCATTGTTGATTATGAGGGGTATTGCTATAGGTCTTTGAGAGTTCAATGTTGAGCAACAAGGAGTGTGCAGAGGATGTGCACTTGGTAAGAATGACAAGGTTGCTTTTACAAGTAGTGAGAGTAGGTCCAAGGGGATCTTGGATCTTATAAATTCAAAAGTGAGTGGGCTAACATTAGTAGCATCAGTGTAGGGAGTGTTGTACTATGTGATGTTCATTGATGACTTTTATAGGAAAACCTGGATCTTCTTTATGAAGACCAAGGATGAGGTCTTCGATCAGTTTTAGGAGTTTAGGGCTTAGTTGGAGAACTAGACAAGAGAGAATATCGAGTTATTGAGGTTGAATAATGGGGGAGATTACACCTCCACTGACTTCAAGGATTTATGCAAGGAGGCAGGGATCAATATGGAGTTGAAAATCTCATACAACCCTCAGTAGAATGGGATTGTGGAGAGAAAGAATCAGTCCATCATAAATTTTGCTAGGGATATGATACATGATAAGGCATTGCCTATATTTATTTAGGCAGAGGCATGTAACACAATATTATATGTGCATAACAAGAATCCTCACATGATATTGAGGGATAATAATCTGGAGGAGTCAATCTCATGGGTGAAGCTAGAGATAAAACATCTAAGGATCTTTGGTTGTCCAGACTACATCCATGTTCCTGTTGAGAAGAGTACGAAAATGGAGTCTTTGGGGTAGAAGGGTATATTTGTGGGGTATAGTGAGACATCAAAGGCTTAAAGGATATTCATAATAGCGTAGCAGAAGACAATTATGAGTATAGATGTTAAGTTCAAGGAGAAATTGGCATCTAGGAAATCGCAAGAGTCATTAGTAGTGATAGAGGATGAGGAGCAGCAGTATTGTTGATGTTTAAATCTGTTAAGATCGAAACAGAAACCTCATGAGGAAATGAATCCCCTTGCATTTGTATAGAGGTGGTACTCCTCTTTGGCTGAAATATGTATCTTGAATATCTTGTATTGGGGAGAATTCTAAGAAGCAAACCCCATATATTTATTGCTTTGATTTGTATATGGACTATTTTGTGATGCAGGAGCATCGTCATCAAAGCGCGAGTGGAGGAAAACTCAGCGCCCTAGTGCGCATTTTGAATTGTTTTTGAATTTTAAATATGGCATATCATGAATATATCTTGAAAATATTGTAATTAAATAACTTCTTAAATGTTAATAGGTTGAGCCATCGCATGAGATCGATGGAGATTGTATTTTCTTTGATGTATTTGATTGCAGTACAGATCTGAAGCATTCACTCTTATCTATCTGTACCGATCATTTATTGTAATAACCGTTAGTAGTTGAAAGTTTTTAATTTGATAGGATAGCACTAAGGTAGTTGGAGGCAAAGAGCTCTATGAGTCTTTTTGTATAAATAAATTTATTATTTCCCAGAAGGGGTTTTTGATATTTGTTGTTGAAGTAGTTGTTATTCAAAGTTGAAAGTTATCTATTGTTGTTGAGAATGTTGGAGATTATCAGAGTTTTATGAGCCCATGTACATTTCATTTGAATGAATATAACAAAGAAGAGTTGATCCAAAATGTTTAGTGTTGTTGTTACTGTGTCTATCTAAATGAATGGTAGGTTTTTTGTTTAATTGCAATTCTCTGTATTTATTCGTTCTTATGTTATAAATGCATTTACATGGTTGAATGTATGAATCTGTGAGGATTGGATAAGTTTCAATTGTTTCTCTTCTATGAGCCTGTGAAAGGAGTGCGTAGCATCTGCAAGGTGTGCATTAACAGAGACTTTTGACTCAGAATATCGGAAGAGATAATGTGAATCTTTATTTATAAGGAGTGCAAAGTGTCTACAAGGAGTGCATTGATGGAGTCTTTTGACTCAGAAACTTGGGAGGGATAACCTGAATTTTGTTTGCAAAGAGTGGAGAGGACCTCTCAAGGTGTGCACAGGAAGAAACACACTCAACGTCGTATTGTTCAGGAGGAACAATTGAGTCATGTAAGGAACTCTTTGCCAGGAGTGCACAGTTTCCCATAAAGGAGTTAAGTTGAAAGAAACTTGTTGCAAGGTGTGCACATGGTCGATATTCAGCTAATTGTTGAAGAAGAATTATGAGGAGTTTAAAGTGTTCGAGGAAGAACAAGCTCAGAAGATATAGAGACGGAAATTCTTCAATAGGAAGGAGCCCACTGAAAATTTCCTAATTAACGAGCGAGATCCATTCAAAGGAATCATGGTCTTTCCAGACCATGAGATCTAGGAGAGTTTCATGAAGGATAATATTTGAAGTCCTTCAGCACTTTGTGTTCAGAGGTTTGAAAGTATTTAAGGAGCGGGATAGTTGAAGTCCCAAAGAGCGAAGTGAATCTAAGCCATTTGTATCGAGGAGGATACGTGGCAGTGAATCAGAGAATGCAGGATATTTGCATGGGGAAAAGAGAAATTTTCACGAAGTCGTGAAGGCCGAAGAGATCTAAACCGTTGGGTCCATGAGAGACATGTGGCAGAGATCTATGTGTTTCAGAGGAAGAGTACTTCAGAGAAAAATGAGTGAGGTGAAGACAAAACTCCCGAAGCCCAAAGTAGCGAAGTAATTTATGGTCATCGATCTGAGAAGGACACGCGTCATCAGATCATTGAATCTGGAAGCGTACGCTCTGGGAAAAAGGAAAGGAGGAATCATATTTGTTGACCAGAAGTCATTCGAAGATCCAAAAGGTAAGGAATCATCCTAGTCATTCATGGTTTGGACGCATGGCATCAGATCTATGTTTTTTGGTGATAGATAACTTCAGGGAAAACAAAGAGTGAAATCAAGAAGGTAGAAAGTTCCAAAGGCCGAAATCTATAGGGGTCGTTGATGAACGGAGGGACACGTGGAGCGTGGAAATTTACTTCGGAGAAAAGTTACTTCAAAGGAATTGAGGAGTGAAGACACGAGAACTCCCAAAGATAGAAGAATTGGAGTTCACCTAATTCATTCCTTGGAAAAGGATGTGTGGTGGAAGATCCGTCACTTTGGAGGATTGACACTCTGGGAAAAAGGGGAGCAAAGGGGCGTTGACTACAAATCGCCTGAAGGGGAATCAAAGGACAATATCGACCATTGATCGAGGTAAGTATGTGGTGTTTGATCTGTAGCTTCGGGTAAAGGTAACTTTGAGGAAAAAAGGATTTGGAACACTTGGAACTCCCAAAGCCAAAGTTCTGAAGTGGATCTCAGTCATTGGTTGTTGGACAACCGCAGACCGTAGATCTAGTCCAATTTTTTTCATCGGTTTGGAGTTTGGGGAAATAGGAGGCATATGCATTTGAAATCACCGAAGATTAAATTCGTGAAGGGAGTTGGCTCGAGGTCATATTTCGTGGTCATATTGAAGAAGAGCCTAGCATAGGGGCTAGCACTTGTCAATTTGGTGTTACCAGAGCGCCAGAGAAAGGGCATGTGGGTGATCGAACCTGCATGGGTAATAACAAGGGACCTATGTGAATTTTATCCAGGGTCTAGCAGAGGCCCGAAGAGATGATTTGGCTCAAGTATTAGAAGATACTTGATCGGAAGGTCGAGCATCCTCAAGGAGAGAAGGGGGGTCTGCATCAAGTGGTATCAGAGCCAAAAGTTTCTTTTGAAGCTCTATGTGAAGGAAAATTTTAGCACCATGTCGCCTAGAAGACATGTGGGGCCACCTGTAGCCAAATCGAGTTGTAGAAAGGGAGATGAGTTAACTTCGTGTGATATTATATGATATGGAGACCGTACAAAGGAGAGCACCTGATGTTGGAGACATCAATGATGCAGAAATTGAAGAGAGGGAAGTTGAAGAAGTTGTAGCAGAGGATGATGTAGAAGAACGCTTGTTGAAAGTTGTTGTTAAATTGGGAGCTAAAGAAAATATAGACATACCAATGTACGAAAGCAACTTATATGTTGAAAAATTGTTGGATTGGATAAGATCCATGGACAAGTACTTTGACTATGAAGACGTCGATGAGGAGAAAAAGGTGAAACATGTTGTCACCATATTCAAGGGACATGCAACACTGTGGTGGGATGAACTGCAGGTTGACAGAAGTAAAGGTAAGACAAAGATTAATAGCTGGGATAGAATGGTAGCCAAGATGAAAGATAAATTCATACCCCAAGATTATCATTTAAATATGTTCAGGAAGTTGCAAAACTTGAGACAAAAAGGACTGATAGTAAAAGAATACACAGAGGAATTTTATAAGTTGAACATCAAGGCTGAACAGAGAGAAAAAGATGATGAAAAGGTTTCTAGGTATAGCAATGGCATGAGATATGAAATCATCATGATGAATGTAAGGACAGTGGAGGATGCTTATCAGATTGCACTGAAGGAAAAAGAGAAGTTGGCCATGAAACAGAGCCACAAAGCAAAGGAAGAAGTCTAAAAATAGGTAAGAGAATTGTCCATGATAAGGCACAGAATCCCAAGATTGAGACTGGAAAACAACGCAGTCACTCTGAAAGAGGAGGAATTTCCCGAGGGAGACATTATGGTGGAAGAACTACTTTTCCTTGAGGAAGAGGAAGAGGCAAAGGAGGAGGGTGAAGTGTTATGCCTGTGGAAAAACACTACACATGTCTTGGGAATTCCCTGAGAGAAAGAAAGAAGGAGGAGGTTAAGCTCACATTTCGAAAGCGCAAAAGAAGAATGTTGAGGCAGAATGCGCAAAATATGGGAGATTCTTGATGATGAGGAAGGTTCTATTGAAGCCTAAGAAAGAAGTGGAAAAACCAGTGAAGAGGAACAGTGTGTTCAGAACTACTTGCAATACAAAAGACAAAGTATGCAAGGTGATAATTGACAGTGGGAGCACTAATAACTTGGTATCCACAGAGATGGTGGAAAATTTGGATTTGGAGACAACTACACATCCGAGTTTGTATAGAGTCTCATGGTTGCAGAAATAACACCAGGTAATGGTAACTAAACAATGCCTAGTTGAATTTAAAATAGGAGGATATAGAGATGAGATTTTGTGTGATGTGATTCCCATGGATGTATGTCATGTCTTGTTGGGGAGACCACGGAAATTTCACAGAAATATCATTCATGATGGGAGGAAAAATACTTATACCTTGGAGAAAAATGGTAGGACACACGTGTTACTACCAATAGAGGATAAGAAAGTGAAGGAAGAAGCCAGCACAAGTATACTTCTCGTGAGTTGAAAGGAACTCCTAAGTGAAATGAAGAAGGAATAAGAGATGCAGTTTGTTGTGGTGAGGAATCCTAGAGTCATCCTTACAAGTAATTCTATGGATGATCTTCTTGAAGAAATTTAGGAACTATTAGAAAATTTTGCCGACATGGTAGTGGATGAGTCACATTGATCTAATACCAGGAGCGAGTCTGTCGAACAAAGAAGGGTACAGATTGAGACCTCGAGAGAATGAGGAGGTGAAGAAACAAGTCCAGGATTTGATGGACAAGGGTTTAGTCAAAGAAAGCTTGATTCCATGTGTAGTACCAACTATGTTGAGTCCAAAGAAAGATGGAGGATGGAGAATGTGTATAGACTCAAGAGACATAAACAAAATCACCATCAGGTACATATTTCCTTTTCCCATGATGGATGACTTAATGGATTGTTTGAGTGGAGCAAATTATTTTTCAAAGATAGACCTCAAAAGTGGATCTCACCAGATAAGGATGAGAGAAGGTGATGAATGGAAAACAGCCTTCAAGATGAACGAAGGGTTGTATGAATGGCTTGTTATGCCTTTTGTCTTGACAAATGCCCCAAGTAATTTTATGAGATTGATGAATGAGGTATTAAAATATTTCATTGGTAAGTATTTCATTGGTAATTTTGTGACTGTATATCTGGATGATATATTGGTCTTTAGTAAAACTAAAGAAGATCATTTGAGGCACTTAACATTGGTAATGAGAATATTGTAGAAGGAGAAGCTACTGATAAATCTGAAGAAATCCTCTTTTATGAAGACAAAACTCATTTACTTGGGTTTTGTAATCTCTTCAAATGAATTGAAGAAGGATCTAGAGAATGTGAGAGCAATCAGAGAATGGTCATCGCCAAGGATCATATTCGAGGTGAGAAGCTTCCATGGATTAACGAGTTTCTATTGGAAGTTCATTAGAAATTTCAGTGGAATTTGTGCACCAATATTGGATACGGTGAAGAAGAGACATAAATATTTGAAGTGGACAGAAGAAGCTGAGAAAAGATTTAGGATATTAAAGGAGAAGATAACAGAACAATCGATTATGGTCTTGCCAGATTTCGGGAATATGTTTCAAGTACAATGTGATGCTAGTGGAGTTGCAATTGGAGCAGTCTTGAGACAAGACAACAAACATGCCTCATATTTCAGTGAGAAGTTGAATGACACCAAGAAGAAGTACTCCACATATGATAAAGAATTTTATGCAGTAATTCAAGACTTAAAGAAATGGAGGCATTATCTTGTTCCAAAAGAATTTGTTTTGTACAGTGATAATTAGGCTTTACAATTCATAACCAGACAGGAGAAGTTAAATCGAAGACATGCTAAGTGGATAGAGTTTATGAAAAAATTCACTTTTGTCATTAAACATATTTCTTGTAATGCTAACAAAGTTGTTGATGCATTGAGCAGGAGATGTCTGATTCTGCAGGAATTTCAAGTGAAAACCTTAGGATTCGAACAACTTAAGGAGATGTATTGTGATGATCCAGATTTTAAAGAGGAATATGAAGCATGTGCAAATCCTGTGCTCATAGAAATAAGTCATTGGACAGAATTTCCGATTCAGGATGGATTGTTGTTTAAAGGTAGCCAGTTGTGCATACCAAAATGCTCGATGAGAGATAATCTGTTGAAAGAAAAACATAGTGAAGGCCTAGTAGGGCATTTTGGCCATGACAAGACATTTGCACAGTTGAACAGATCATACTATTGGGTAGGTATGAGAGAAAACATGAAGAAATTTGTAAACAGATGTAATATTTTCCATTATTTAAAAGGAAAGAGACATAACATTGGGTTGTATCAGCCATTGCTTATTCTAGATAGGCCTTGGGATGCAATAAGCATGGATTTCATGTTGGGATTTCCAAGAACACAAAGGGGAAGTGATTCCATATTTGTTGTAGTGATAGATTCTCAAAGATGGCACACTTTATCCCATGCTAGAAAACTAATGATGCAACGCACATTGAAAAATTGTTTTTCAAGGAAGTTGTGAGACTTCATGGGTTTCCCAAGAGTATTGTCTCAGACAGAGACACTAAATTTGTTGGTCATTTCTGGAGGACATTGTGGAATAAACTGGGGACAGAACTGTCCTTTAGTTTAGCATATCACCCTCAAACGGTTGGACAGACTGAGGTGGTAAATCGGAGTTTAGAAAATTTGTTGAGGAGTTTGGTCACTGAACATCATAGCTAGTGGGATCAGATTCTATCACAAGCAGAGTTTGCATACAATGACTCACCAAACAGGAGTACAGAGAAGATTCAATTCTAGATAGTATATGGAATGCATCCAAGAGGAGGATCAAAATTGAGAGATTTGGAGCAGAATGAATTTAGAAGCGTTGGAGAAGAAGACTTCGTTGCAGAAATGAAAAATCTTCATAATCAGATTAAAGTGTAGTTGCAGAACAACAAAAGAGAATATAAATGGAGAGTTGATCATCATAGGAGATAAATTCAATTTGAAGTGGGAGATCAAGTTCTAGCACATCTCAGGAAGGAAATGTTCCCAAGGGGAACATATAACAAACTAAAGTTGAATAAGATAGGACCATGTAAGATCCTAAGGAAATTTGATGCCAATGCTTATGAGATAGAGCTTCCATAGGATGTGGGTATATCGCCCATATTCAACATTTCATACCGGTATCCTTACAGGGAAGACTACACCAAAGGGTCAGAATATCAGAAAGAGATTCATTGGGAGAAGCAGATGCCTGTAGTAGAGAATTCACAGATGGAGAAGATCATAGATCAGAGGATTGGCAAGAAGACCAGAAAAAAGACTTATTTTGAATATTTGGTAAAGTGGAAAGGACACCCAATAGAATATTCCAGTTGGGTAAATGAAGAAGATATCTAGACGCATGGAAAGTCAATGCAAGAGCTCATGGACATGAGTCCATGAATTTTTTTCCAGAGGAGTATGATGCAGGAGCATCATCATCAAAGCATGAGTGGAGGACAACTCAGTGCCCTAGCACACATTTTGAAGTGTTTTTGAATTTTAAAGATGGAATATCATAATATATCTTGAAAAGATTGTAATTAAAGAACTTCTTAAATGTTAAGAGGCTGAGTCATCACATGAGATCGATGGAGATTGTATTTTCTTTGATGTAGTTGATTGCAGTACAAATCTGAAGCATTCGCTCTTATCTATCTGTATTGATCATTTATTGTAATAAGCCTTAGTAATTGAAATCTTTTAATTTGGTAGGATATCACTAAGGTAGTTGGAGGCAAAGAGATCTACGAGTCTTTTTGTATAAATAAATGTATTATTGCTAAGAAGAGGTTGTTGATAGTTGTTGTTGAAGTAGTTGTTGTTGAAAGGTGAAAGTTATTTGTTGTTGTTGAGACTGTTGGAGATTATCAAAGTTGTATGATCCCATGTACATTTCATTTGAATGAATATAACAGAGAAGCGTTGATCCCAAATGTCTAGTGTTGTTGTTACTTTGTCTAATTGAATGAATGACAGGCTTTATGTTTAATTCCAATTCTCTGTATTTATTCATTCTTATGTTATAAATGCATTTACATGGTTGACTGTATGAATCTATGAGGATTGGATAAGTTTCAATTGTTTCTCTTCTATGAGCCTGTGCAAGGAGTGCATAGTGTCCACAAGGTGTGCGTTGAAAGAGTCTTTTGAATCAGAAGCTCGGAAGAGATAACGTGAAGCTTTATTTGCAAGGAGTGCAAAGTGTCCACGAGGAGTGTGTTGACAGAGTCTTTTGACTCAGAAACTCAGGAGGGATAACCTAAAGTTTGTTTTCAAAGAGTGCAGAGGACCTCGGAAGGTGTGCACAGGCAGAAACACACTCAACGTCGTATTGTTCAAGAGGAACAATTGAGTCGTGTAAGGAACTATTTTCCAGGAGTGCACGATTGCCCATAAAGGAGTTAAGTTGAAAGAACATGTTGCAAGGTATGCACAGGGTCGATATTCGGCTAAGTGTTGAAGAATCATTCTAAGATTTTAAAGTGTTCAAGAAAGAACAAGCTCATAAGAGATAAAGATGAAAATTCTTTAGTAGGGAGGAGCCCACTGAAAATTTCCTAATTAACGAGCGAGATCCATTCAGAAGAATCAGGATATTTCCAAACCATGAGATCTAGGAGAGTTGCACGAAGGATAGTCTTTGAAGTCCTTCGACACTTCACGCTCGGAGGCTTGAAATTTTTTAAGGAGAAGGATATATGAAGTCCCAAAGAGAGAAGTGAATCTAAGACATCGGTATAGAGGAGGATACATGGTAGTGGATCAGAGAGTTTAGGATATTTGCATGGGACAAAGAGAACATTTCATGAAGTCATGAAGGCCGAAGAGATATAAAATGTTGGGTTCATGAAAGACATGTGGCATAGATCTATTTGTTTTGGAGGAAGATTACTTCGGAGAAAAATGGGTGAGGTGAAGCCAAAACTCCTGAAGCCCGAAGTAGCGAAGTAAATTGTGGTCGT
>ML828424.1:0-13824 GCA_009831015.1 Picea engelmannii | reverse complement strand
GTTTTCATAGGAGACCTTAGAGCGGCCAACGGAGCCATTAAACTCGTCAGGGTGGTCCATTCCAAACGGCTTGGGTTATTTAGACAACCCCGGACCGGTTCCACTCTCCCAGTTGACGGACGGTCAATTTCGCCCGTCAACACAACCAAAAATAAATTTCACGCGATATCTGATTACTTATAGTATTCACTTGTTGAATCAACTCAGGGTTCCAATTCCTTTGAACAATAGTGCAGAATGTTTCGTTCTTTTCATCTAACCTATGTAACCACTCATCCAAAACATTCAAGAAATCAACAAATAAAATCTCATGTAAATCTGTGAATACATACCTCTGCAACCATTTCTTTGAATTGATCAACGGGTTCTTATTCTGATCTCTAGAAAAATCATGCTCCTTTGTGTCCAATCATTATCCGATCTCTTCCTTAGTCGGCCTCCACATTCCCCTTAGTCACAGATATCAATCTCATCAATGGAACCATTTGTTGGTGCAAAGTGGTCATGCCCAAGGTTCAACATTAATTCACCAGCAAAACCCTAAGATACCATCCCTTTCAGGATCACCTGCAAGAAAGTGAAGTCTCACCCGAGGTATCTATGGGGACTACAAGAACCAAGTTTTTGTAGTCATGAAGGGATGGGATGCATTCATCATAACCATTGTCCTCAACATTCATTCATTATATCGTATACCATGTGTGAAAAAACATCAGAACAAATAACATATTCATATTAACCATTCATACATTATGTGCATGCAATAAACAGAACAGTAACCAAACACATCACAACATAACACAGAGACATCATATTTAACGTGGTTCACCCAAGATGGGCTACATCCAGAATGGTTGGCTTCTTATATTATTATTCAGAATCATCCCCTACAAAATGTGTCCATTGCTCTCATACATGATATCACAATTATACCCCAAAAATCCCTTATCGTTCACGCATATCGTGCCCACTTAGCTCTCAATTCATACTCAACTCCTAATTCTTGACTACCTTCTACCCAAAAACCCTTACATATTTGTACATTTACATTAGGGCTTAGCCCGTTACAAAGGACTAAAATTCCTAACGACTTCTTAACTAACTTCCTTCTTTCATGTGTGTTGATCATGAAAATGTGCTAACTGCCTTCCTTCTTCTGCACGCACTCCTGTGCAATTCCCAAAACTTGTCCCAAAATGTATGTCCCAACAAGTTTCTAGGAAATTCATTCTCCCGAATATTTTGTGCTTCTTGGCTCTTTTTGAGGTCATTAAAACATCTTTTAATAATATTTTTATAAACCTCGTCCATCTAGAACAAGTAGCGGTCTTCTTGAATCTTCCTTTAAAAACTTTGAACCATTGAGACTTTGGTTCTTCAATCAGATCTAAAGCGAGGCCTCGTATTTTTTAAAAATAAATGGTTCCCCGATATGGTCACCAAAAATGTTGATGTTTGAATCTGTTAAGATCGAAATAGCAACCTCACAAGGATATGAATCCCTTTGTGTTTTTATAGAGGTGGTACTCCTCTTTGGTTAAAAGATGTATCTTGATTATCTTGGATTAGGGAGAATGCTAAGCAGAAAACCCCAAATATTTATTGCTTTGATTTGTATATGGAGTGTTTGTATTAGTTAATGTTTCATGGAGGTAATTTAGAATATAAGCTAAGTGTTAAAAGAATGTATAAGCGGCGGGGTGGGATAGGATGACGTCGGGGGTGGAAATATGAGTGTAGTGGAAGCATAATCAAGGTAAAGGAAGTGAGGTGATGGAAGTGAGGGAGGGATAAGTCGTGGGCTATGGTGAAGAGGAGGGATAAGGAGAAATGAGAGTTAAATAAAATGGTTAAGTAATGTGGAGTGGGTGGACAAAGAAATGAATGGTTGTGGATAAAGGAGATCACAGAGAGAAGGAGGGTCGCAGACCGTGGTGAAAAGGAGGGAAACAATTGAGAGATAAGGAGGAAGGAATAATGGCAGAGGCAGAGAAGCGAAGTGTGGAGGGATAAGGGGATGATGAGAGGTGTAAGTTCATCCATTTGCTTGGACGTAAAAAATAATTAAGTATAGAGTAAAGGGGAGGGGAGGGTGGTGTATTCCAAAATATTTTACATGGTTTATTCCATGGAATTTTACGTGGTTTATTTCATAGAATTTACATTGTTTATTCCACAATATTTTACGTGGTTTAGTCCAAGAGATTTTACGTGGTTTTTTCCACGTAATTTAAAAGAATCATAAGAGGATTTGTTCCAAGATAGTTAAACATGGTTCCAAGAAATGTTGTGGTTACATGATAATGATCATGGTTCAAAAAATTATTTGTTCCAAGAAAATTTTCTTTGCCGCAAAATGAAGAAGTGTTCATTGGGAATTTGAATGTAAACCTGGATATATTGAGCATACGAACTCGGATTTTGAATCCGGAAAATGCATGGCGAAGATGAGATTCAGGGCTACACAATGAAATTATTATACTTTAAAAAAAAAACTTCTTTCGATATCATTTTTTTTATTATTCTAGGAACGGGAAAATAGAAGTGACCAATTTTTGGTCAACAAGGCTCTGGAGAATGAATAGTGATCAGCAGCTTCCAATTCAGGGAATTAGACTTCAAGTGGGGAGCAGGATTTATCCCCTTTCAGTTCTGACAAGAGACCTGGGTGGCTATTTTATACATTGATGGATGTTGGTGAGTCTCATAGGAGTGCAGTCAGAAAGAGAAGGCCTCCAAGGAAGTTTCCAAACTATATGTATCTTATGAGTAGCATCATTGATGTTGAGCCTTTTAGTTTTGAGGAAGCATCATATTAGCAGGTTTGATGGGATGCCATGGTAGAGGATTACACCTCTATTATAAGGAATGATGTTTGGGGCATAGTGTCGATATCAGAGGTGTAACATCCCCAATTTTAATCCCCATGAATTATAATGTAATTGTACAAATGTGATTTAAACCAGTGAGACGATGTTGGGGTGAGGAGCCCATATTTTTTAATGTGGCCAAAGGTCGAATGGTATATTATGTGCATTGAAATAATTCATAAAAAATCAGAATCGATGGATATGATATGAAAGGGACGAAGAACAATGGGGGTATATGATTCCACAAGAGAGAGGGGGTCCAAGGGGGGATTACTCATGGGTATTAATCCAAACCCGCATTCTTTATTTATATTCATCATTTTGTATAAACCTTTTATTTATTGTCGAGTGTTCCTAAAGATAATAGTTAAACTCATGTAAGAGGGTGGGTGTGAGGAGTCACATCCCATAGTTATTGCATAGAATGGGCATGAGTACAATTGTCTTGAGGAAGAGTGTAAGTCAAGTCAAGCAAGAGAGGAAATTTGTGTGGCCAAGGGAACAGTTTTTGGAGAGTCACACTTTTGCATAGAAAGAATTTTTTACATGCAAATTTTGGGCAGCAAGAGAGGAGTTGAGTGTTGGAAAGAACACCAGCCATTTTGTGATTGAAGGAAGTGATTTTTGGGTTATAGTTATGTTGGAAAAGAGGTGTGTGTGCCTGTAAATCAGGTTGTAAGCATGTAAATCATTTTTCTATTAAGGAAATGGATCAAGAGCCTTGTGAAGTTTGTTATGAGCACACTTGGAGTGGCTGGGAGGATTTTGTGTCAACCAAGTGCACTGGATCCCTGGAGAGAAGTGGGAAGGCTCAAGGGTCTGTGTTCGGTGAAGGGGGATATCAATCCTTGGGTGGTGCAGGTTGTGGGAAACACACTAGAACTTGGGTTTTGTGGCTACTTTGTGTGTAGATTGGATAGAAAAGAGGTTCAGATCTCCTTGTGGACTCATAGCCTCATCTTGGGGTGATCCGGGTGGATATTGCTGGCCACCCACCTATTCCAACTGGCTCATCTTGACAGTTTTTAGTTCAGCACGTTTCTCTGCAATGATGACATTTCTTTGTAATAGTGGTTTTTTCACTTCTGGGGATTTCCTGAAGTTCTACATAGCATCCACGTGGATATTGGTGGCCACCCACCTATTCCAACTAGCTTATTTTGGAATTTTTCATGTCAGTACATCTTTTTGTACTTCCAGGGTCGTTTTGGGGCCCTACACAGTGTTTTTTTTTGGCTTGACACAGTCAAACTTTAGACTGAGTTAGAGTTTGATGACATAATGTGTATTTCTCAAAAAGACCTTTCCAATGGGCTATCACACGCCTAAAACGGAGGTAGTATGCAAAATTTACGACCCCGGGAAGTTCAGGTACCAACTTACCCATCAGGGCCCACATAAATTTTGGCATTTCATCTCCTAGAGTTAGATTTTTGGATGTCTAGAGTTTTGGCGTTCATGAGTAATGTTAAAAATGCCTCTGGAGCCTCATTGTAATCATTATGCTCAGAAGAATGTGTGTATCAGCCACATCTCTTCTCAAAGATAACTACCACCATTCGAGCAAGTTGTTTTTAGTTCTGCAATTTTACAGTTTCAGCCTATTTTCTTTATTCAATAGAAGTTATTGTTCACTGGATATATGTTTTTGTTATTTGTATCTCTATGTTATTGTATTCAATCTATTATTCATTTTCTTCCACTCATAAATCTGGATCAGTGGTATCAGAGCGGTATGCTCTTCATTTGTTTTTCTTTGTGCATGTCTCTGACAAGATCTGGCTACAAGAAGTTGGGACTCGAACCAGTCGAGCCTTTTCAAGATTGGTCATGTAAATCCTGACAAAAACTCATGGGGGACGAGAAAAAATATGATGGAGTAGGAGATCCCTTTAAATTGTTTCTCTAGGAATCCACTGCTTGAGGAATCCCTTGCTCGACAAAGGAACTAAATGATGGACAACTTTGCACAGATCTGTCGGCAGCTTCCCACAGGAGACGCATCTTCATCAAGAAGCCATGCAACCCCCTTCAAGGTACAAGTAAATTTTGATATTCCATTATTTGAAGGACTTATAGATGTGGATCTTGTAGATAAATGGTTGAATATGCTCGAGGGGTATTTTTCGGTCCACAATTTTTCTGATAGGGAAAAGATTACTTTTGCACTCCTTAAGTTTGTCCCCCATGTTAAGGACTGGTGGGATACTTAATCTAAGCAAAGGGCCACAGAGGAATCTGCAATATTTGTGATCACCCCCACATGGGATTCCTTGAGGGATGTCATTAAAGAATAGTACTACCATGTTGGAAGCTACAAGGACTAGTACACAAGATGGACCACACTGCGTCAAGAAAGGGACCAAACAGTACCAGATTTCACCAATATTTTCCATACCCTGCGCACTAAATTGGGTATCAAAGACTATGAATGACATCTTGTGCTCAAATACCACGTCTTTATACATATATACATTCAAACATAAATGTATTTTATGAACATTGCATAATTAGGTGCATCTTATAGATATGTTGTCAAGATCGAGCAAAAATTTAAGCGAAAGAGGCGAGAGTTTGGATCTACAAACTCCTCACAACCGAAGCAAGGAAAAGGTGGATCCAACCCACAAAATAAGGTACAGATCAAAGATGGCCACTCTCAGGACAACCAATCCAAGCCACAACCCAATAAGGATAATGAGAAGTCGAAGAAATACATGGGAAAGTGGTGTGAATACCATAAAATCCCTTGGCACAACACCGAAGAATGTCGCTCCAATCAGTCACTAGTGGTCGATTTGAAAGATTTCGAGTCAAAGGCATATTCTGAATCCAAATAAAATCCAAAAAGAGGGAAGTGGATTATTGATGTCGAACCCAATGCCATTGTCGCTGCCACCAAAGTCCATCCAAGTGAACCAGAAGAACCAGAGGAAGGGGAACGCCTCTTTCACTCATAGATGTGGATAAAGGGGGATCTACTTCATTTCATTGTCAATAGCGGAAGTCAGAAGAACCTCATCTCAATAAAGGTCGTCAAGTGGTTGGACCTTCCAATGACACCGCACCCATAGCCCTACACAATCAGTTAGACTCGCCAAGGAAGAGTTCTTTGCATCAGCCAACAGTGCAGTCTACCCTACGACATCAAGCCCTTCAAAGAAAATTTATTGTGTGATATTGTTCCCTTTGAAGTTTGTGGTGTTATTTTAGGCTAGCCATATTTGTGGAACCGACATGTTGTGTATGAGTCTAGACCTTGCAGTGTTTTTATTACTTTGGGTAGACAATTGTACAAGATACTAGAGGTAGCATCGCCTACCGCTATTTCTTTAATCTCTGCTAATCAATGCAGTAAGGTCATTTCATAGACCGGGAAGTTCATATTCTTTATGATCTGTGCTCCTAGTGAGCAGAAGGTCATCGCCAAATATTTGACCTCTACACATAGCCTCTCTTTGCAGCAGAAGCAAGTGGACGGGATCGTGGAAGAATACAGAGACATCTTCTCCTCACCCACCCGGGTACTGACGCACTACCAAGTCAAGCATCTAATTGATCCAACCCTTGGTGCACCTATTTCTAATGGACCAATTTATCGTCGCTTGCTGATGTAAAATGATGAAATCAAGCTCCAAATGCAAGAGCTTCTTAAAAATGGGCACATCTGACCCAGCTACTCCCCTTGCGGAAGCCCAATTGTACTGGTGCAAAATAAATATGAGACCTGGCTACTCTGCATTGATTACAGATCATTAAACAAAATCACAGTCAAGAACCGGTACCAAATTCCTCAAATTGATGACCTTCTTGACCAACTCAAGGGAGAAAATTTCTTCAACAAGATTGACCTAAAGTCTAGCTACCACCAGGTTCCCATCGAACCAACTGATGTATGGAAGACAGCTTTCAAATCTAAAGAAGGTCTCATTGAATGGTTGGTAATGCCCTTTGGCTAAACAAATGCACCAGTAACTTTAATGAGGTTGATGGATGATGTATTGAGACCCTTCACCAACTCTTTTGTGGTGGTATATATGTATGACATTTGTATCTTCAACAGAACTTGGGAGGAGCACATGCAGCAAATCCAGCAGGTTTTGAGCACTCTACAGCAGCACAAGCTATATGCCAACCTGGAAAAATGCTCCTTTTGCATGAACAAGGTCCAATACTTGGGATACATTGTTCATGATAATGGGGTACATGTGGATCTAGCTAAGATCCAAGTCATTCGTGACTGACCATCCCCGACCACACTAACCGAGCTTCGAAGCTTCTTGGGACTTGCCAAATTCTACTAAAGGTTTGTGTTGGGATTCTCCCATATTGCATAGGACCTCAGCCAAGTGATCAAGGGCGGTGGCAAGTCAAAGTTCGCATGGGGGAAGGAACAACAATGCTAATTTGATGATCTGAAGCATCGCTTATGCTCAGCTCAAGTACTCTCCTTACACGATCTGAAACAATCGTTTGAGATTGAGATTGATGCCTCTGGCTATGTTGTAGGCGCAATTCTCACTCAATACGATCATCCAGTATCATACCATAGTGAGACACTCTCAGATATCATCTGGAAATACCCCACTTATGACAAGGAAATGTATTCCACTGTGAAATCCTATCGTTAATGGAAACATTACATTCGTGGAAAGGAGACAATCATCCACATTGATCACAAGCCTCTACAGTTCATACAGACATAGGGGAAGTTGCAAAATGACTTCCATCAAAAGCAATCCACATACCTGTAGAAGTTCCATCTCAACATCAAGTAGAATATAGGGATCACAAATCATGTCATTGACTGCCTCAGTCGACCTCCCATTTTTGCACTCACCACCGTGATCCATTCCTATGGGCATGATGCATTTGAGTGGCCCCAACTTTATTAGCGTGACCTTGACTTCGCCCCCACCTATCAGCTCTTGGGTACAGGTGTGAATGTCACTGATTTTCACATTCATGATGGACTTTTATGCCATCTGGGCCACCTATGTGTTCCCACAAGTGAGAATGCAAAGATGATTTGGGAGGCTCACTACAGTCAAATGGTAGGACATTTTGGCATGGAGAAAACTTTGGCCATTTTACAGAAACATTTTAATTGGCCAAAACTTCGACAGGACGTCAGCAAGCATATCATGTCTTTCACTGTATCTTCCATTTCCAATCCAGCCATCAAGAAGCAAGGATTATACACCCCTCTTCCTACTCCCTAGATGCCTTGGGAATCCATCTCGATGGATTACATGTATGGCCTTTCGTCCACCAAGCAAGGAAACGATTGTCTATTTGTGGTGGTTGATCAATTTCTGAAGATGGCCATTCGCATAGCCTTCAAGAAGAGCATCACAGCGACAGATACTACCAATATCTTCTTCGAATGAGCGTGGGTCCATTTAGGGATACCATATACCATCATCTCATATCAGGATAGCAGGTTCCTCGACACATTATGGTCGAGTCTCTGGTCACTGTTGGACACCAAGCTCACTAAATCCACTTCCTTCCACCCCAAAATCGATGGCCAAATAAAGGTCGTCAATCGGATGATTGTGCACATTCTGCGCATGTATAACTCTAAGAATCCATGTACATGAGATGAGAGTCTTCCCTATGTTCAGCACAGCTACAACGGGGATCTCCATAGCTCCATCATCCATAGCCCAGTTCAGGTGGGATTGGGATTCCAAACCTTGGGTCCCATTGATGTTGTGCTACCTATTGCAACCACATAGGAAGAATATTCCCATGTTTAGTCTGAGGCCAACAAAGCCACTATATTCATTGAGCATATTCAACACATACGCCAATAGATCCATGAGATTTTGTAGAAAGCCAATGTTAAGTACAAGCAGTGCCATGAGAAACACCAGGTACCACACAACTTTCAGGTGGGAGACAAGGTCTAGTTACATTTGCAGAAAGAGCACCTTACAGGGCCCCATTAGAAGCTCTTTCCACTTTGCTATGGACCTTACACTATCACCAAGGTTTTGGGTGACAATGTTTTTGAGCTCAACGCTCCCCCCTTCCTTGGATTGCACCCAGTGTTGAATGTGGACCTCCTTCAACCATATTTTCCACCATTATTGGACACCTCAGAAATCGCAGAACAATTAAAACCAACAGAGCTCAACCCTGCATGGAACAGGCATCCACTGATCAGATAGTGGACACACAGGTCAAGGGCACTCACCAGCAGAGGATCATTTTTTATCGGGTTGTCAAGGAAGGGTTACTCCTGCACCAAGGCAAGTCGCTCACCTAGGGCCAAATTCAGCAGAAATGTCCTCACCTGATGATGGCACTCAATGCAATGGAGACCATTTCTTCCTAAGGGGCAGGATTGATCCAGGTGGACATTGGTGGTCACCAACCTATTCCAACTGGCTCATCTTGATAGTATTTAGTTCAGTAAGTTTCTCTGTAATGATGGCGTTTCTTTGTAATTGTGGGTTCTTCAATTTTGGGGCTATCTTGAATCCCTAAATAGCATCCAGGTGGATATTGGTGGCCACCCACCTATTCCAACTGGATTATTTTGGAAGTTTTCATGTGAGTACATCTTTTTGTACTTACAAGGACATTTTGGGGCTCGAAATAGTGTTTTTTGGATTTCCACAATCAAATAGTAGATTGAGTTAGAGTTTTATGGCATAATGTATAGTTCTTGAAAATACCTTTCCAATGGGCTATCAGATGCCTAAAACAGAGGTCATATGCAAAAGTTACGACCCTAGGAAGTTGAGGTACCAACTTACCCATCGGGGCCCACATAAATTTTGGCGTTTCATCTCCTAGGGTTAGGTTTTTGGATGTCTAGGGTTTTGGAATTCATGAGTAATGTTAAAAATGCCTCTAGAGCCTCATTTTAATCACTCTACTCAGACGAATGCGTGTAGCAGCCACATCTCTTCTCAGAGATAGCTACCACCATTCGAGCAAGTTGTTTTCATTTCTGCAGTTTTATAGTTTCAGCCTATTTTCTTTATTCAATAGAAGTTATTGTTCACTGGATATTTGTTGTTATTCTCTTTATCTATGTGCTTTTGTATTCAATATGTTATTCATTTTGTTCCGTTCATAAATCTGAATGACGGGGGTGGCCTGTTGTTGAGAGAAAACAAACAACAACACCTATGATTGGGAAGTTCATCCTTCATATGCAACCAGTTGGTTAATTATTAACAGATAATTGTTTGTGTTATGTTCTTATGTTATTTCGATGTGTAAATGTTTTAATATGAATGTTTTATTTTTTCTTTAGCATTCCCAGCCACCCAAGTTTGTCCACGCCACACAAAATATCGACTTCTGTCACAGCTACATTTTCGAATTTCTTTAAATTTTTTCCTCTTACAGCTTTGTAACGTACCCAGCCACCTCATTGAGTCTCATTACCTCTATTCTTAGCTTTGATACCATTTAAATAACATAACATTCCCTACATATGAATACAATATATGCAATGCAAGCAGTATACCAATTCATGCATAAACATATGCATTTAATCATACAGAATTGGCATAAATGTATATGCATTACTCAAAAGGATAATACACTCAGTAATAACATGTAAACACATAAAAATACACTTATATTTTAATGGTAAATCACCAACTACATGCATACCTCAGACATTCCTCCCATCCATAGACTTTGTTGCTCATAAACTCTCAGCAGTGGGTTGCCCCTAAGATGAGGCTAGAAACTCCACTAGGAAAGGTTTCCTAAGTCAGACTAAGGTCTATCCATCATGATAAATCTTAGGTTAAGGTGTCATATATTGCGACTATCCTATAGCCTCTCATTTACCGCATCCTATGCCACCCTAGGAAGTGTGCCCCTTATCTACTCAACAGTCCTTTGGCTGCCCCGCTTCCCTTACGGGGCTTCAACAACAAGCTAGATAGAAAGTTTCAGAGCTCCATAGTTATTTCCCAATGCACAAGGAAAAATAAATCCTAGCAATTCTCTCACCCAGAGATAATTCTCATGGTCCTGACAACCTACTTATTCAAAATTCCCATGGGCCTGACAACCCGCTTCTTCTAAACACACATGAGCCTGACAACCCGCTTCTTTAGCTCAAATGATATCCATTTACTGGTTACCAACAACTCCCTAATCTTCCCATGTACATGTATGAATATGGATGGTTGGGAGAGTATGCATGGTAAGAGTCAATGAGAGAATAATGAGAGAAAATCCCCCCAAAATACACTAATTTCCTCCAATATATTTGCATGTTCCAAGCTTGGCACTTGTCATGATGGGAACTTCATGAGCCCCACTTGGGCATATGTCTCTCCACTTCAGGAACTTAGGTTAAGATATCTCATAACTTAGACTTTAAGAAATATTAATACAATATTCCCTTGGGCTTAATCTCCCTTGGCTTAGCCCCCCTTCCCCTTGTAGTGGAGTTCTAGCCCCCCATACTATTTATCTGATTGGTCTGCAGTAGCGATGTATTTTATTAATAGTCTGAGTGTGATTACATATTACAATGATAGGCTCATTGGCCTTTTAGCATCTAGACTCTCCAGCCCAAGAAACAAACAGGCACTTTGGCCTTAAAACATATTTACAAAGGCACTCGGGCCCAAAATATCATATCTCACTAGCCTATATGTACATTTTCAATTGGGGTTTGGCCTAGGGGTATTACATTCCCCTCCCCCTTATTTATGCACTATCCTCAGTGCATTTTATACACATGTACAATCAAAATCTTCAAAAATATTCAAAAAGATGTGGGTACTCTTCCTATATGGCATCTTCATGCTCTCAGGTCGCATCTTCAAGACTGAAACATGTCCATTGTACCTTTACCAGTCCTATTGCTCGATTCCATAGAAAATTGACTTTCTGATCCAATATGCACACCGACTTAACTCGTAAGTGTCCTTGCTCCACCTAAATCACATTCCAATCAATTATATGATTAGCATCATGCACATACTTTTTAAGCAAAGGCACATGGAATACATTAAGAATGCATATGCATGAAGGAAGTGCAAGCATGTATAAAATAGGACCAATATTCTCTAGGATTTTAAATGGTCCACAATATATTGTTGCAAGTTTTGAACAGTTTCTTAACTTCAGGGAAATTTAGGGAACTTCTTTTGGCCTTTACGTTTAAGAACATGTAGTCCCCCACTTTAAAATAGCTCTGAGTTTTTCTCTTATCTGCATAGATTTTCTACCTATCTTGATCATTCTTTAAGCTTTGTTTTATCTTCACCATCTATTCTTCCATTCCCCTAAGAAACTCTAGCCCAACCATCGCTTTGTCTGTTGGGTTGTCCCAGGTCACTAGTGTATTGCACTTTTTTCCATATATTGCTTCGAATGGGCTCATCTTTGAAGATGTTTGATACCTGTTATTATAAGAAAACTCAATTAAGTGTAGGTAATCTTCCCATTTTGTTGGTTTATCCATCACATACATCCTTATCATATCTTCAATCACTTGATTGACCCTCTTTGTTTTCTCATCTGACTCTGGATGGTAGGTTGTGCTAAAGTTCATATTTGTCCCAAATCCTTTGAATAATCCCTTCCAAAATTTTGATGTGAATTTGGGATCTCTGTTAGAAACTATTGCCTTAGGAACACCATGAAGCCTGGAAATTTCCCTCATATAGATATATGTATTGTTAGTTGCCTTGTGAGATAGCTTCATTTGAATAAAATGAATATCTTTAGTGAGATTATCCACCACCACCATGATGGAGTCATGTTGCTTTACTATTCTGAGAAACTTAGTGATGAAATTGATTGTCACCACTTCCCATTTCCACATAGGAATGGGAAATGGTTTTAGCAAACCAGCTGGGTATCTTTGCTCAACCTTAAATTTTTGACATTCAAGACATCTAGCTATATATTCAACCACCTCTTTCTTCATACCTGGCTAGAAATATTGGCTCGTGATAGCTGCAATTGTTTTCAAGTACCCCGAGTGCCCAGCATAAGTCACATTATGCATCACTCTCGGCACCATATTTTTTAACTCCTAAGAATTAGGAACATATTATTTGATTTTTCACAAAAGGAATCCATCCTCCCTTAGCTCATAATATTGAATTTTTTGTTGACTATTTCCTTGTTGTAATTTTTCTTTTATCTCCATATAATGTTGATCTGATTTTGCAACTTCCAAAATTTGGCCTTTTAAATTAGATTTTCACATGCTAATGGTTGTAGCATTCATCTCATGCACCTTTTTGTTGAGTGCATCACCCACATTATTCTATTTTCCTTTGATATTCTTTATCTTGTAGTCATATTCACTGAGGAGTTCCAGCCATCTACTTTGTTTGGAATTCAAATTTGGTTGTCCAAACAAATATTGCATACCACTATGGTCTGTCCTCAACTCATTTTTTATTCCCATGAGGTAGTGCCTCCACATCTTCAAGGCATGCACTATGGCTACCAATTCCAAGTCATGAGTACCATAGTGTCTCTCATGTTCTTTTTAATTTCTTGACTCGTAGCATATCACATGCCCATTTTGACTAAGGACTCTGCCAAGCCCTTCCTTGCATGCTTCAATCCACACAATAAAATCTTCATTCAGATTAGCAATTCTTAAGATTGGTGCACTCGTCAATAAGTTCCTTAATTGTTGAAAACTTCTTTCACAATCAGTATTCCATTCAAATCTCGCACCTTTCTTTTGCAAAGAACTGATTGGGTGAGTAATATTTGAAAAAACTTCAATGAATCTTTGTAATATACCAGATATAAAAAGTATGCAGAACAAAAATAAAATGCTAGAAATGGCAGAATAACAGCAATATAACCACAATAACACTGAAATGATATAAGAATAACAACAAAAATAGCACTTTGATTCTGAGAGCAATGTTCACGGGCCTCTTTGAGGGGGAAACCTCCAGTCGAGAAGAGCTCTATTACAATAATATTCAAGCTA
>ML828423.1:105937-116908 GCA_009831015.1 Picea engelmannii | reverse complement strand
TTTTTCCATTTTTATTCAAAATTTGGTTAATAATTTAGAAGAATGGTTGGGATGACAAATATCAATTGTTGAGATTGCACAATTCATACAGGTTTTTGAGGGTGTCAAACCTATTTATCCATTAAAAATTGCAATTTCAACAATGAATAATTGAGATTTGATAAAAAATATATAGTTGGAATCCACTCATAATTGCTAAAAAGAAGTTCAAATCTTATAACTTTTACACTTCTCCTTAAAAACTAAATAAATTTATGGCTTATTACGTAGAAGGTATGTAATAAGAGAAAGGTTTTATTCAATATTATGTTGTGATATCCTCAAATTGTTAGAAAATAAATTCCAAGTTGAATTTAGAAATAAATTTACATTTATGGAAATCTGAATTTATAAATAAATTTTCATTTATGGAAAATCTGAATTTAAAATTTTGGAATATGTAATTATTATTTTTATGAGTGTTGGGCAAAAGTTTGACTTTCCAATTGTCCTCTTTTGATGGACACATATATGAGACAAACTTTTTTATAAATTAAATGATGGAAGACAAATGAAACAACTAGGTTAAAAATAGCTGACTATGACACCATGAGTGGGGAATAGGTTTGAGTTAACTCAGAGCTTATTTTTACAAGTGTCAAAAGTTGAGTTCTGTAACAAGCAACCCCTAAAAATCAGGGATTCGTAAAGCTGTGAATTTCCCAAGGAGGGAAAGGAATGGAACGTCCTAGGCATGCGATAAATACAACATATGTGGTAGGCAGGATGTTGCTTAGTATGTTGGGGAATGAGAATTGTTTTTTTTGTTATGAACACATCTGGTGTGAGAAAAAACATTCTCTGAACTGTTGAAGGTGATAGTGGCTAAGGAGAGTGACTTAGTTTTCCCTTATGGAGTCATGGTCAGGCTAGGGGGTGATCAGGACAAGTGAACATGGTTGTGTTGTTTCTACAGTTGGGTGGAATGCGGTTGTTCCATTTGTTTCCCAGAATCGGTATTCAGATATGTATCTTAGTTATGTACTTTTATGGTTGATGTTATATGGTAAATGCTATGTTTAATATTCCAGATATATAATTCAGAGTCTATTTAAGTGGACTGTGTAGCCATGTTAGATTCGTGGCTTGCCACTGTGTAAGCGTATCTGTAATGACATTTTTCTGAAGTGTTATAGTTTGGTATATATATATATATATATATATATATATATATATATATATATAACTGTGTACATTTGCCTATTGGCCATAATATACTTATTTCTTGATTGTTGTTCATTTACTATACAAAATCAAATACTTCAGAAAGAAACAAATATAAATAGACTGTATTGAAATTCTACTATTATGTTGAATATAGGTGGAAATAATAAAAGTCCCAAATACATTATTTTTATCTATTAATACAGAAGGATATCTGATACATTAGATCTCATAACGTTTGACAAAAAATCATTTATTGCAGTCAATATCTCGCTGACCAAATATTATAGACGGGGTATCCATAGACCCAAGAACTCCATAACCAGTTTAACAAAACTTTAAAAGAGTCTACATAAAATTGTCTATAACTGAAGTGAATGCACGCATGGACTGATGAAGGAAAACTTGGAACTCGAATACCTTTGGTGGCATGACGCTTCTTTCACCAAGCACACTATTATTTCCAACCTGCAAGGGAAATAATGTGAAGATGTTAGTAACTTTACTAATGTTAAAAACTTTAAAGAATGATATAAATAAAATAAGTCACATGCGCAACTTAACTTGGATCCCGATGAATATTGAATTGTCTTTGTTCTCCTTTGCGAGGTAGTCGATCTACAACTCAGGAGGAGTGGGTTCATAACCATATGATGGGTTCCCTCGCAAGAAAAAGGGACCCATCATCAAAATTTATCCTTGCATAAATTATTCACTTGTGAAATTAAAGAAAGAAAACAGACATCTAATAACGTTTTGTTTCTTCGTCATTCCTATACATGTCTTTAGAATATGAAATACAAAGAAGAGTTATAAACATGAAGTACAGATTGTAATAAAAGAGAAGAAACTTGAAAAAGAATAATTTAACAGAGAGGTAGCGACAACAAGCTAAAAACAATACCAATTTATCATTGAAATAGTCTTTTTTACATAGTAATCATAAAAAGAATTACTTAGTAGTAATTACCAAAAAATTGTATAGAGGACCAAAAGAACGAAAGTAATTTACTATGACGAAGTTAAAAAATAAACAGAGCTACCAATTGTTTCTCGTAATACACAGATAAAATTCCGACAAGGATGATGATCACAGTAAAGGAATTATGGAGGCACACATGATGCGATCTGAGTATATAATTATTGTAAGAATCTAACGAGTTTGTTAAGGTTCTTTAATACAAAAAAAATTTCCCCAAAACACTACTAAAACATGGTATCGTTCATACAACGAATGAGGGTGAATCTAGGGCATATCCAGTAATAAACGAGAAAACCATTTTTTTATTATTATAGAGTTTTCGATTTCATTCATGTTTCAAGAAAATATTATGCAAGTAATCCCTACTTCGAACAGACAGAGCTCAAATTTTCGCAGACAAGATAGCAAGTGAAGACCCCTGTCGATGTGGCCGTAATGTTTTAACAGTGATGGAACATGATTATTCTCGGACAGAGAAATCTAATAAATAGAGAATACATATGGAGAAAAATTGATTGCTAATTAAAAAACAAAATAAGGTTTTATCCTTGCTATACAAATAAACAGAGTTTGATTAAGAATTTAACCATACACTATCAAATGGTCAAGTTTGTAATGAATGTTAATAAGCGAAATAGACTTCGTAAGCTATGGCTAAGTCTTGGAATAACAAGAACAATACTATAACTCTTTTGGGCAATGAATTTCATCAAGGGCCTGCACCTACCAAGCCTCAAGGTTGATGATTATTGTTGTACAGAACTTCCAGACAAGTGGTTGCAGGGTAACGACCTCTGTTCAAATCTAAAGCCAAGGATTAAAATAAATACAAAGGGTTTAGCTCATGGAAATGTTTTAACAGTGAAATTCCAACCACGGTGGTGACTGGGGAGAAAACTAGAAGGGTACGAGCTAGAGGACTGGTAGTCAACAGAGAAGAAGTCCAGTAACCCTATCTATTGCATCAAACCCGACTGATAAAACTTAAAGGTGTAAACACAGCAAGTGAAGCCTTTATCACCGTGGGAACTGGAACTAAAATGTAGACAGAGGTGCGAATAATTATTTGGGTCCAACCTTCAAAACAAAAGAAGAGCACAAGGAATGTGACACGGAACCCCCCAGAGAACGCTTTTGTACTAGAGGACGTTCTTACCTTGCACAAAGAATGCATAGAACCTTTAAAAAATTACAGAGTATGCGGTTACTTACCCATGTGGGTGGAGAACCCTGCCAACGCGGTTTTACCTCCATTCCTCACTAGATCCGAGCAACACCAAAAACATTCGAAGTTCACGAGGAGTAACACTATAAAGAAACAAAGTGAAAATGAGACAAGGGCCGACTTCGAGGGGTGTAATGGCACCTAGAGCTTCTCATTCATGGGAAAGAGCAACTGGTATGCTACCCATGCTACTGCCATGTGATTTCGAGGGAAGTGGAGAGTCCACATTGCGCGGGTTCCTATAGTGTCAGGACATGGAGTATTGGTAGGTTATATCGCCATTAATGGATTTTCATAAACTTAAACGCCAACCGGATATAATGGCCTAGTTTAAGGTATGACTTGGCACCCACCTCAACACGATTCTCAAACCACTTTAATGTTGCGTGGTTGGAGAAAAATCCTAGTTCGGGTGGATTAAAAAACTTAGTATTTTCATAGGGTTTTAATCTTGGACCATGCGTTCATCACATACACAGGTTTTAGTATAGCATAGTGTTGGATTACATGGTAGGATTTGTAATCCCTTGTGTGCATACTAAGGGTGTTGTCTTTCATGTGTCCTAGCATAACAATTTTTTGTTATGTTATAATGATTTTTATATTTTTGCAGTATGGAAGTGTTATGGGTATGTCATAACCCTAACACATAGATTAGGTCCACTATGTTTAAACTTGGCGCTAAGGGTTACATCATACAAGTTTGTTATGACATAGTTTGTTAAATTAAAATAGTATGGATAACATGAGAATGTTGCATAACCCTAGTACTTATTCCATGGACATTGATAGTCATGGTTACAATGTTAATAATATAAATGCATGACTCCAATTTATTAACAAGGTTGCATGATTTCATAGTGCATAGTAAGTTAGGTTATGAGTTAGTCTAATAAGAACACCTTGGTTAATTTAGTGGATTATAACAGTAAGATATGTTGGTTTTAAATATCTTTCATATTTGTAGGATGGATAATCCCATGGAGTAAAAACTCTTATGTGTGCAAAAATTCAATAAGATTTATAAGAAATATATGCATGTGTCATGAACCAATTTTCAGTTGGATAATAGACGCTAGTTTCCCTGTCATTTTTTTTTTTAGTGAAATTTGGGGTACATTACATATCGTATCAGAGTTGTTGATTACAACACTTGGACCTCAGGGTAACACCAGAAAATTATTTTTATTGAAGGAAAATCTAACAAACAATATTTATTGTTACAAACAAAAAAACTTGTCTCTTGTGAAAATATCATTGCATAATGAAGAAGGATACAAACCTGAGGGGAACCAAATCAAGAGCTTTCTAGAAACCCAGAACATCACAGTGAGGAAATTTCAGCCACCCAAGTATTGGAAACAATGAGGAACCTTATTGTAGAATTGCAAGTGTTTAAAGCCGATAATGAAAAGTTGAAGAAAGCTCAAGAAGATCAGTTGGAAATAAATGAAATGTTTCTATGCAGTATAGTAACAAAGAAGATTCCAAAAGATAATAAGAGGGAAGAAGAGGTCAACAAAAAGTCCTCAAGGAATTATAGTCACAAAACAAAAAAAGAAGACAACTCTTCTAAGGACACATACATGGTAGAAAACAAGGCATCTACATGAAGGAAAATAAAACAAGTGGAGCACCTAGAAGGTGAGTTCAAAAAGGATAAAACCCTCCACCTTAGATGCAGATCAAAGAATAGTGAGGAAGCTAAAGCATGGCTGTTAGACATTAAGAAATACTTTCAGATTTATAATTACTCTAGTAATATGAAGGTCAGAATGGCCATCTATAACTTAAAAGGAAAATCTAGTATCTGGTAGCAAGACCTGAAAATAGAAAAAGGATTGAAGGAAAAACAAATGAAATGGTCAGAATTCAAAAAGTATTTCAAGAAGAGGTACTTATCAGAAAGTTATTCCAAAAGAAAAACTAAGGAATTTTACGAATTGCGACTAGGAAAAATGGCTATGGATGATCTGATAAATAAATTCCTAGATATGTTGAGGTTTGTGCCTTACATAAAAGAAGATAAGGTAAAGATACAAAGGTTATTAAGCTATCTACCACAGTCTTATAAGGACATGATTGAATTTGATAATCCTAAGTATTTAAATGAAGTGTTTAGGAAGGCTCAGATGTGCTATGAACAATACAAACAAAGATCTAAAATTCCCAAGGCATCGAAAGATAACAAGTGTTATCTCCTCAAATAAATTGGTGGAGATTTTGTTTTTGAGGTGATAGGTTATGGTCCAAAATTTATTTCTAAATTTTTGTAGGTAGGTTAGAGAGTCTATTTTCTATAAATAAGCTCAAAAAGAACTTTTGATTTGGTTTGGTCAAGCAAAAGACATAATCTCAGGTTTCGGTGGTTTAGGCGAGCCTGAAACGTGCTCATTAACCACCGAAATCCTTTGTTCCCAGTAGATAAGAGGGAAAAGCAAAAGCGCGGTTAACTACCAAAAAGATTTCAACGGGAAAAATGAAAAACCCGTGATTTCGCACGAGCTAGTTGTCAATTGGTGCAATGATGAAAACATAACAGCCGAAAGCACATGGAGGTGGTAAGGTATGCATGTTCTTGTTGTATCTATCCGAAGATTGATATCCCGTTGTCCTTTCAACTGCATTTGTCATTTCAAAATTAAGACTCGGCAAAGATACATAAATTCATGTGTGTTTCTTGACTAACAGAAATGATTAGTCACGTAGCCCCTCACCATTTCCAGTCATGAGTACACAAATCCATTATGACCCTGATTAATCTCTGATTTCATCTCCATTCATTATCAATTCGAATTTGGGAGTTATTGAGACAGTCTTGAGCCCGTGATTTCATCAAGCAAACGCATATCCAGAGATCATAATCATGTTTCTTGTGGTGATTGCCGAGCGCAGTTAGAGTTCAACAAATCACTATCAAGCCAATTGTCATACCAATCAAGCCAGGTCAAGTCATCAGGTAGTTCAAAGCCCAAACTCTTTCAATTTAAATGTATATCTCACCGAAACTCGAAATTTCCGGCATGTTTTCAGTCAGTCTGTTGCCTAAACTCGGTTAGTGATTGAGTTGTGCGATTCGAACTCTGTGTCACCTTGTCCCGTTTTCTTTTCTATGAGTCATACTCTCTGTCATCCTAAATCATAGAGTCTTTGTCTCCCTGGCATGAAGTTTTTCCTTAATCGCAGGTACAGTCAGCATTTACTAATGCCGAAAGCAGGGCCAGTTCTAAGGGATGAATTGGATGGAGTTTGGTACCTTGAGGCACACCCTGAGGTGGTCGAGTTCTTTAAGCAGACTGGAGTCTATACGTATTGTGAAAAACTGGCAGATTTTCATCAACAGGTGTCCGAGACGTTTGCTAGCTCGTATGATGGAAGAACAACAACAGTGGGAAAGGAGCAGTTTGTGGTTGATGAGGCAGCCATAGCTAAATTCATTGGTCTTCCCAGAACAGGCGATTGTTGGTTCAAATCAACTGTACCTTCAAACATTGAATTTAGGTCCTACATACAACCTCTGCAAAAAGATCTTACATGGAAAAAATGCATACCAATGTCTTATCTGGAACCTAAATAGCTATCTCACCTGAAAGCAATCTTTGTCTATATCGCCTATGAAGGTAGATACAACAGAGTCATGTTCTACCACTTCAAACTTTTAAATCACTTCACAAGGAGATCTCCCATCAATTTACCATTTTACTTGCACAAAGCCCTCACGAAAATGGCTAGACAGGTCATGGCCAAGCCCACTAAGGTGGAAAGTAGATTGTCTCATCAAGGAATCATTACTCTCATTGTCAAAGAGTCATTGAAGAAAAGGCAGGTAGATTGGAACTACTTCCTCTTCTGGAATGAATTCCAGACTGACTGGCAACAACAAGAGAAGGGTAAAAACGCTGCCACTAAGAAGACCATTACTCCTAAGAGAAGTCATAGAAAACAGAAGGGTATCTCGCCACCAAGACATCCGATAGAATCATCATCTGTTAAAAAGAAAAGAACCAAAGGAAAGTTACAGTTTGAGGGTGAGCAGTCCAAGGACCCTGCTGAAGGAAGTAACCCTTTAAACCTACCCTATAGTCATTCAGAGCCAGAATAGGAGTTAACAGAGACATAAGGTAATGTACAGGATGGACAAGTTGCAGATGATTGTTCCAACTTACCCTCACCAACTCCCCCAGAGGCACACAATCCACCATTGGCAAAAGCCTCTTCAAGTAAGCCTAAAGCATCTAGGGCACGAAAAATCAATAAACTCCTGCAACAATTCTATGAAATGGAAGTATTGGAAAGAGTTATTAAAAAGGAAAATACAGACTTGACTGAAAGAAATGCAGAGCTTTTCAAAATAAACCAAAGTCTCAAAGAAAAGCACGATAAGATCAAAGACAGGAACAGGGCATTGATAAGGGAGAACATGAAGTTGTACAGACAACTTAAATTATGAGGCTAAAATTAAAAGATTCTCAATCGCCAACATAGGAGAAAATAGGTTTGGAGACTCTAGCCAACTTAGCTACAACAATGGTAGATATACCAGAGTCTTCCACACAACAAGTTTAAGTTCGTAGATCTACACGAACAAGACCTGCATCGTCCAAAAGACCTTGAACATTCAACAAAGAATCAAGGTAATCATTTTTGCAAATTTTGAAGTTTTCTCAAAGATGAAGTTTCGGTGGTTTAGGCAAACAGAATGACTGTTCATTAACCAATGAAAGCAGAACTTTCGGTAGTTAATCCACTCAGGAGTCTTCTAGGTTAACCAGCAAAAGCCTGTCACTGCCAGAATGACCGAATTTTTGCCCAGATCGAGATTTTTTGAATTGGAATGGTTTGAAACCTCTTCGAATGGACATTTGTTGAATTGTCAAGTCAGATCCAATAGCTATTTTTGATGGATAAGGGAAAGAAGAGGTGTTTCAATCATTTTTGGTACCTTTTACAAAGGCAGAAAATCAAGATTTTTGCTCGCCTCAACAAATTTGAATTTGTATCTCTTGGAAGAGTCATCACTCAACCTTGGAAGGCTATTTTGCACCGCACCATGACTCTACAAGAGATGAAGACCATGAAATGTGGGATTGACCTCATTTTGAGGATCATTCCATATCTTTTGCAAATTGAATTTTGACTTTCTATCTTTAGTATATCTAATCCATGCTTTTAGGATCTCAAAACTACATTGTAAATATATAAAGCTAAAGGTAGAAGATGAACTAATGGTTCTATTTTGAGTTCTACATGCTACTGTTTTGTATGAAAGACACTTTCTTTAATATATCATCCAACAAGCTTCTTTCATTTGTTACTGTCAGACCTTCTTTCATCTCTGTTTATGCTTATGAGTGGAATTAGTTCTTTTGTCTCTGTTTAATGATCCTATGGTAACTGTCATCTTACTTTTGATCATTAAGCAAGAATCACAAGCATCCTTGGCTAGTTTGTTGACCCATCATATATATGGTTTTATGTATGTTTTGGTTAATTGATTAGTTTTCTTATCCATTTGATATACAAACCTATTTGACAATAGCTCTTGAAGGCCTTGTGTTGCATGATTATAGTTAATACTGTCGTGAGAATACAACCCAGAGTTTAAGATATTCATATTGATCCAAAACCCCCACTTATTATTGAGAAAATAGTTTCCAAAAAGATTGAGTTACCAGACATCTCTAACTTACAGCCTAGGAGAGTTTCCTGGAGTGATAACAACAAGCAAGACAAAATGAATCAGCATAAGAAAGGTTTCTAACCAACCCCTTTCCGTAACATGTCGGAAGGATCTCAAAGGAAGAACTATCACTCTAATACACATAATACTCAAGGGGGAAATAAACCAGTTAATCTGGGATTTAAGAAGGTAGGCGAATGCCCCAGAGAACCATTGAAATGTTGGGAGTGTGGAGAACCCCAACTAAAGAGAAATTGTCCCCGCTTAAACCCATCAACAAGGAATTTAGTACACAATATTCAAGAGGCTTCAATAGTTGGAGACATTGGAAGAAGCGTGTATAAGATCAGTGCAACATTGGATGGAAAACAAGTAGATCATCAATCCACTATTGTGGAAGTTGAAGGTAAAATTCATTTCAATAATGTTTCTATACTAATTGACTCAGGAGCTAGTCTGAATTATATTACTCCAGCTTTAGTAGAATCGAACAAGTTAAAGAAGGTAAAACATGCTAAATCTTGGTTAATACAACTAGCAACAGGGACCAAAAGAAAGGTAACATAATTTATTTCTAATTGTGAACTCAATATAAATGGTCATAGTACAAAGTTAAATCTAAATGTGTTACCTTTAGGGTTGTATGATATAATTATCGGAATGGACTGGTTAGAAAATCATAAAGTGATATTAAATCGTTATGAAAAATCATTTGTGTAAAAGGATGAAAATAATACATCTAGAACAATACAAGGAATCAGGAAAACAATTTCTGTTAGGCAAATATCAACAATGAAATTTAAGAAATGTATTAATAAGGGCTGTGAATTATATGTTGTTCAAGTAACTAATCTCTTAGAGAAAGAAAGAAAACCACGTTTGGAAGACTTTGTGGTTCTACATGGGTTGAGAGATGTATTCGTGGAAGAAATACCAGAACTACCTCCAAGGAGAGAGATAGATTTCTCTATCGATCTACTAACTGGATCTGCCTCGATTTCCAAGGAACCTTATAGAATGAGTGTACCCAAACTAACAAAACTAAAAATTCAGTTACAAGAACTATTAGATAAAGAGTATATCAGACCAAGCGTTTCACCTTGGGGAGACCAGTTTTTTTTGTTAAAAAGAAACATGGAACGATGAGGTTGTGTATTGATTATCATCATCTTAATAATATGACGATTAAAAATAAGTACCCTTTACCTAGAATTTTTGATCTCTTTGATCAGGTTGGAGGAGAAAAAATATTCTCTAAACTAGATTTGAGGTCTGGTTATCACCAAGTCATGATAAAGGACGAAGACATAAACAAAACAACATTTAGAACACTCTATGGACACTATGAATTTGTAGTGATTCCGTTTGGAATTACTAATGCACCAACAAATTTTATGTGCTTGATGAATAGTATATATTTTTTTTTTTTTTAACAAAATCGGCTATGAGGCATTTTATTGATAGTAGGCAGAGAGGGCTGCAACCCTTACATCTTCAAAACAGATCTAATACTATCGATCTGGACTTTCAGTAACTAAAGATTCCTAATCTATTACATGCCGAGAGCGGTCTTCTGCTAATTTTTAACCTGCAACTAACTGTGAACCTTCATACCCTTCTGAAACGGACTACCATGTCTCGGAGCTAGCGGTCTTTTTTAGAAGCTTCAGCCGTGACTTCAGAGATTTTACCCAGGGCAGTAGTCAGCCCCTCCACCTGGGTTTCGAGGGCAACCAGTCTTTTCCCTAAATTCCCAATCAGATTTGCAGCGTCTTTGAGTCCAGCTTGCAGTTCATCGGTCAGGTCATCCTTGATATCTTGCATTTCCATGGCCAGCATTTCCCACTTATGCTTTGCCGTGGACGCCTTGATGCTTTCCAG